>JARHVA010000086.1:4475000-4500000 GCA_037957365.1 Torreya grandis
CAAATCTCTGTCTCTTGACTGTACCGAGTGAAAACCTAAGGCTCTCTTAGAGCTATCATAAACTACCCAAAATGGTTTTTCTTTAGCATGATAAAACAAAACCCTTCCTATGCAATCCAAAACTTTTAAAATATTTTTTATGATTTAAATTAAATTTAATTCCTTATGTAAACCTTATGAAATAATTGGACCTTGATTAATGGTAGAAAACATATTTTATGCTTAGTTTATAGTCAAAAGGTTTTCCTTACCTCTATTGGTTATTATGATAGAATATGATTTTAGAGGCCTATGAGGGGATATTATGGACACCATTAATACATTAATATGATAATTTATCCCCTATATCAATATAAATATCCAAAACATTATTCTACCAAAGCTCTAAAATGATCCAAAATGCATCCTTTTGTTCCTAAACTTCTTCCCTCCACTCCAAATGACCTTAAATAATTTTGAACAGGTCTAAAATGTAAAAACATGCCATAAGGATGTGGGAGGAAGTTAAAACCAATTTTAATACCTCAAAAGGTTACTTTATCATTTGAAAATTTATTTTGAGGACCCTTGAGTCATCTAATGCACTTTTAGGGGTCTTTTGAGCATAATAGCTTCTCTAGGACTCATTTTTGGCTCATTAGAATCTATGAGACTTTATGAAAACCTAATTAATTCTTATGAATGATTTAACACCATGGAAATTTGTTGGATCCTTCACTTGTAGTTTTAGACCTATTTCTAGGCTTTTCCCTCAAAATCACTAAATTTATCTTAAAGCTTACTTAAAGTGTTTCAAAAGATTGTAAGTGACATGTGGCAAGGTCATGAGGTTTATCTTATCCTTTCACCATTGGATCACTCACTCAATCATAACTATGTTCAACTTCTCACACCACACTAGGACCTCCTAGAATACTATACTACATCATGGAATCAAGACCAAAAATGGACTAGTAATGGGGTAGAAGGTTGCTAAAGGGTTCTACAGAGTGACCTGATCCATCCAGGAAAAAGTTTTGTATGTGGGCCAATTTTTTCCAATAGGTACTTAACTTATTTTGATAGTTGATTCTTACTATTCTCATAATTATCTTTGGAAATCCTCTATGTCATCTACAACCATGAAAATTAGGAAATAGGAGCTCAAACCCTTCATGTGTTAGTAGATTATTTGTTAATAATGGGCATATCTTATGTTTATTTTAATATGGACTTTGTATATGATGTTTGGTTTATATATATATATATATATATATATATATATAATTATCTTTGGAAATCCTCTATGTCATCTACAACCATGAAAATTAGGAAATAGGAGCTCAAACGCTTCATGTGTTAGTTAGTAGATTATTTGTTAATAATGGGCATATCTTATGTTTATTTTAATATGGACTTTGTATATGATGTTTGGTTTATATATATATATATATAAAATTCTTATAATCAATTTTTTATTAAGTTCATACATTTAGTAGTTGTTATGGTTATATGTAGATTATTATCATGATACAACCTAACTACCAGTTTGTTTGATGAGTTAGATGTAGGATATTTACACCATCACTGATAGTCTTGATGGAAAGAATCATTTGAGAGGGGGGATTAGATATTTACAATGGGGATTGAGAGAGATAGTTTTAAGAATATATGCACACACCACTATCATCTATTTATAATAAATGATGTCTGCACTGATTGTTCTAAACCTTGCTTGCATTGATTTATTTATTAATGATAATTTACATTTAGGTGATAATTTTTTTTATGATATGATACTCATCACTACACTATACCTAGTAAGATCATAAGTGCATCAATATGGTTTAGTTGCTTAAGCATTATATTGGTTGATCGATAAGTATATTTTATGTATATAATTTAGAAATTGAATTACTATAATTTGATTAACTAGAGGTCAAATGCAAATTATCATATATGATTTGGTTTATTGCCTTTATTTAGATATTTAAAAATACCTTCTCCATAGTAATTTTTTCTAGTTTTCATTTCAAATATTTAGACGCAATAAACATTTTCATATTTTTAGTGGATAAAAAATTATGGCATTGTTTTAGAACCTTCATGAGCCTCTCATCATTGTGATCCATTGTTCAAATAAAAATAGGAATTATGTGAAGGGATTAGGATTTTGTTTTATCATTATGTTAGGTTTTAGATTGTCATGGAGGGAAATGTCTTAGCCACCAAGCTCACATGATTAGAAGATAACTACGAGTTGAAAAATAGTGAGGAAGTGATGCATTTATGTAAAAATGTTGCATGAAGATTAGTTGGAGAAATAATATGGGTTGTGTGGAGGTCATGCTGAGCATGCATGGTTTTGGGATGAGTATACGTAAGATGAGGAGGAAATATAAAATACATCTGAAACATCACCATTTAATAGTGAAAGGAAGAAAGAAAAGTAGGAATCTTGGATTTTATATTAAGGATAAGATGGATTTATGCCTATTTTAATACTAGGTCAGTCATTTACTTATATTTATTTTAAGATAAGTTTCTGATTTTTAGAATAGGGGATTATATTTTATTATATAAAATATTTTTATTGAAATATTATTCAAAACCCATATCATATCAGGTTTATATACTTGAGGATGGCATTTCAAATCCCATTCTCAAGCATATAAGGCTAAGGGTGCTGCTCTAAGTATTAAGATACCAACACTATGCCTTTTCCTAAAGATTATTGCATGATTTCATTTTAGTAACCTAAGTAGATTTAAAGACCTCTATTTTAAATCTCCCAAGCCTATACCATAAAGAAAGTTTTACCTTACTAGGGTTTATATCCTTTAATCAAATAAGGATACCAATAAAAGTGTAATCTATGAACTTTAAAATCTAGGTACATACTTAAATTATACGATTTAATTTTTATTTCCTTTTCATATGTATAGGTATGTATATTTTTCTTGTGTGTGTGTGTGTGTGTGTGTGTGTGTGTGTGTGTGTGTTTGTCTGTTTATTCAAAATAAATCATATGCCCTCTTGCCTTAGGTTTGGTATAAGTATATGAAACTAGGATTATGATTGCATAACTATAATTGTATTATAAAAATATGAGTATTGATTTTCTCTTAAAAATATAAATAGTTTTTATAAAATGACTCAAACTTGAAATAGGATGATAGTTAATAAAGATATGGGAATCATTTTAAGTTGTATATTTATGTGTTCAAATTTAAAGCTTTGAGATATGTACATACATAGAGGGGATCATTTTATCTAAATGAAAACTATAGCTTGAGTATTGACAGTTTATAAAGACTTAACTCAATCCTGAAGTATATAAAAAAAACATTTTCTCTTATTCAAATATTATAGAATTATCAAAGGAATAAAGTTAGCATGTAACTATTTAGTTAATGAAATACATGATAGAGTTAATAAGTCTCTTCAACCAAGATCTTTCCATGAATCCATTATCATAGCTATGAAATCTTTAGCATTGCATACCAAGAATAAACAATCTATTATCCACTCTATAATATTCTATATCAAATAATTTATAATAAGGATGTACAAATATGTATAAGATATAATAATCCTAACCATCCCATGCATGTGGGACTAGCTTACCCAATATATGTGTAAGGCATAAACCCATCATCCTCATGAATGTGGGATAAACATATCTAATGAAATAAAACCTAAGTAAGCTAGAGAGTAAGAAAGTAATATCTTAAACCAACATGCCCACCCCCACCCCCCACATAAGCATAGATTATTTGGGTACAATAAAGGATGAAGTGTGACTCCACAAGCCTCTCTAGATGCTAATACATTTTTATAGAGTACATAGATGTCAAGTCACTATAACTACCAAGTGAAAGTAGGAATGGTGCTAACTATGAAGATCACTAAACATGAACACTGTGATCCAAAATAATAAGTAGATTGATAAACCTAAGGAAGTATTACTTGAACACCCTCTAACAAGATGGTGATAAGTGAGCACAAATACTATTGGGGATGCCGCACTAGTGTCACTATAAGAATCACTAAGAAGACCATGTAGACAAGTAAAAAATCCTCATATGGGTTATATAAAATAAAGTGCCTAAATAAGATACCCATGAATAATGGAGAAATCTAGAAGAAACTCAAAAAAAGTGCAACATAAACATATAACTCTCATAAAGTGGAGAAAATAAGAAAACCTATAGGAAAAACTTCCCCCAAAAGAGGGAAAATAAGAAGAGATAGCTAGAAAGCCCCCAAAAGATGATGCTGAAGTAGTTCATACTCCTAGTACTCTCAAGTCACAAAGGATCTCAATCTACACAAGTGGTTTAAATACACTACTCAATCAAAAAAAAAATATGACACTAGGATTTACTATAATAGATTCAATCAAGAAGACTTTTAGTGATGATGAAATTGTAAAAGAATACTACATGTCCATGGAATGATCAACACCTAAGAAGTAAAATCTATACCACACACCCCCCATAATATTGACTAGGTGAAGTGATGAAAAAAATATCTATGTGTACACCCCCACCATAATTCTAAATGGGTGCAGTAGAGGAAGAAAGTTTATACGAGTGGTCCAAATCCATTATTCAAACACCAAACAAGTTGATAATGTATGTAATTTAATAGCTCCATATCACATTGAATGAGGCTATCAAAGTATCAAAAAAGTGGTGTTGAAAATACATCTAAGGTCTCTTGAAGAGGATGTCTCTAATAGTGATGGAAGAGATAAGCAATTGAATAATTTAAAAGATGCCTAAAATAGATCACATAAACACATGAAGGTAGACAAGGCTGAATCAATCTCCCCCCCCCCCATGGCACTTTATAAATTAGTGTAAGTATAATACATCTCAGAAAAAAAAACACCAAATGGAAATAATGAGTACAATGGGATGCACTAGAATAGCTTTGACTAAGGAGACTATCGACCTATCAAAAAAACTATCATAAATCATGAGAGAGGCTCCAAAAACAAGGCACAAAAAAATGTTTCCATATAAGAAAGAAATGCACTAAGAAAGGGGCCTTGATGAAGACATGACACAAACTAAAATTATGTAAAAGTGATAATACACAAACTGTAATAGATCATGTCATGGGTTGATTAAAGAGTGTAAAATGGCAAAAAAGCCAACACGTATGCAAAAACACACCTAAAATGATCAACTATCAAACATGATAACCTATAAATCACATACAAAGGATGTTAGACTTAACCAAAAATATGTATGAGATAGTTCAAAGTGCAATAGTGGCATAAACAATATAATTTGGTCCAAGAAATAGTAATGTGGACCAAATCTCATGCAAATAAGAGGTTGGTTAGAACCAAAAATGCATCCAAAATTTTAATGAGAGAGAAAATCCCCCATGGTTATTGTATATCCCCCTCTCAAATTTGGCACTTTAAATTTTAGTAAATTTTTTAAAAATAAATTATATCAATAGATCAGGCATAAAAACATACACTTTTGAAAAAATATCACTCAATTTTGAGTTACTGATCAAAAGATATAGTTTTTACAAGGTTATCCTATTATAAATGGGTCAAAAATAAAAAATTACACCAAAAAATATTAAATTATTGTATAAAATTAAATTATTTATATCAAATTTAGAAAAATTGGATTTGAAGGAAATTTTTAGCAAAGGAAAAGAACAATCTTCCATGCTGATTTTTCACTTTAAATACAGGATTTGATTTTTTTTTCTAGATCACTCATAATAAATGGTAGAAAAATAAACTCTTAGGGTTAATTTAAGATCCTCATATATCCTTGGATATTTATCATAATATTTATTATGACCACTTTCTAAAAACCTTTCAAATTCCTCTTTCCAGTAGTAAAATAATTTTTTGAATCGGACACCTATGTGAAGAGAAAATTGATCTACAAGATAGTCACAATTTTCTAAAAAAAACTTTATAGTTTATCTAAAACAAAGTGTATGGCCATCATAAAAAAATTTATCAACTCAAATTCAAATCATTATGATTGATAAAATCTAAACACAACATATCTAAGCATACTCAAAACTAGAAACTCTTCAAAATAGAGGTGTTTGGAATATGAATAAAATAATTTAGATCTAAAAATGAACCATATAACTTATCTAAGGAGTAGAAAAAATGAAAAAATGGTAGTTAGAGAATGATTATAATACCATGATAGAGTTAATAATACTCTTTGACCAAGATCTCTCCATGAATCCATTATCAAAGCCATGAAATCTTCAGCATTGCACACCAATAATATATATCTATTATCCACTCTATTTTATTCTATATCAAATAGCTATAATAGGGATGTAAAAATAGGTAGAAAATATAATTATCTCAACCATCCCATGCATGTGATACTAACTTCTAAAATATATGTATATGTAAGGCATAAACATACCATTCTCATGAATGTTGGGTAAAAATCTCTAATGAAATAACACCTAAGGTAATGAGTAGGAAAGTAATATCCTATGCCAACAATCCAAATATTAATTTATTTATTATGAACCTAACTATAGGTTCTATTAAATAAATCTTATATATATATATATATATATATATATATATATATATATATATATATATATATATATATATAAAGGACAAGAATTTAATCTTATTAATGACTTAGGAAAAGTGTGTGTGTGTGTGTGTGGTCATAAATTCATATAAGGATAAGAGTAAACATTATCAGAACCTAACTATGTTATTGTAGCTTAGACCTAACTTATTTAAGTGTTTTTAATTTTATTATAAATATGTTTTTACCATATATGGACATTAGATAAACATAAATATAGATGAGATTAGGCCAAATGATCATTCAAATGTAACATATCTTCACCTAAAGAAATAATAGGGATGTATTGATTTCTTATTATAATGAATTTGAGTATAAATAAGGAAGAATTTATTGATTTAAAGGTATTATTAATGTACATATTTTTATAATAAAATAAATATTTCAATAGTGTTTGTGAGTGCTTATAAAAGTATAAATATTAAAGCAAAGTATGAGGAATAATGTACTAGATTAGGCTATGATGTTTGTCAATGCAATAGAAATTGTAAAAGTCTATTCTGGTATGCTATAATTATCATGATTACCTACATATGAATATGGTGGTAGGAAAATTTGAAAACATAGAATAAGTTGATTTTAGCATAATTATTATAGAATTAAATGTTTGTTTTTATCTAATTTAATGTATCTAAATTCAATTGGATTCTTGATTTATGGTTATTTCATAGTGTTTTATAATAGATAAATGGATTGGATGGATTTTAATGTTGGATATATATTATAGAATGATATGTTTTAATAAAATCATAGAATAAATAGATTATTATTCTATCTTAATAAACATATATGTTATGGAATTAGTTGGATTCATGATTTATTATTGCTTACATCTTTCACT
This sequence comes from Torreya grandis, assembly GCA_037957365.1. Lineage (NCBI taxonomy): Eukaryota > Viridiplantae > Streptophyta > Pinopsida > Cupressales > Taxaceae > Torreya > Torreya grandis. The sequence goes on from JARHVA010000086.1 coordinate 4,482,435, forward strand.
GTTGCATAGTACTTATTATTTTTCTTTTGAATATTTAATTATATGCTATGTATGGATAATAAGAGGTAAATATATGAGTATTATAGTGGGTAACTCATATAAATACCCCCTAATATCATTACGTCATAATTAAGTAGCAAATATTACCGTGTGAGTGAAAATGACTTAGATTATTAAATCAAAATTTTGTAATGAAAACATTGGCCAAATTAATGTTATGTCTAAGACATTATCATTTCATTGTAATTTTAGTTTAAATGCATATTTTTATATAAATTAGATAGAGGAATGGATTATATGGCCCATTTTATTGCTACATGTAATAATTCTATCACACACACAAGTTCTAGTTGTTTCTCTATATACGTACTATTCTTATCTACTTCTCCATGAAGGGTAGGGCTACACCTAGAAGGGAGGTATGTGGGATAACATTGTTATTTGGTTAGAGATAAATCACTCAAATGATTCTCTCCCTCTGTTAGTTGATTCAACCATCAATTAGGCTATGTGATGATTTATGGAGCTATTTTATGAAGCTTAATTTATGCTTGTATATATATATATATATATATATAGAAGCATAAATTAAGCTTCATTAAATAGCTACATAAATCATAACTATATATATATATCATTGTACATTATTATACTTTATTTTGGATGTATATTCTACACAACAATGGTAGTGTATTTGTTCAATATTCTAAAAATGTAAACAATAGTGGCTATAAATATAATTAATATTAATTTATGGATTTCAATAGTAGTGTAGTACTTGTTTCATTTTTATTGCACATGATGAATAGTTTTTCATGTCATAAACTAGTTTACTTCTTGAGTACTAAATGGGTTATTTTCATAGTGGGCTAATATGACTATACAATTTAATGCTTAGAAATAATTTAGTTTTATAGTTGTAAATGGTTGGATGTAATTATTCTCAATGGAAATGTTATTAAAAATAGTTTATTTTTTAGTTATATTAGTAGGGTTTAACATTATGGTATCAGATCTTAAGGTTTAGCTCTCAGAGTTAATAAGTCCACCAGCATAAATTATATTCTCCCAATTTATATAATGGAGAATTGTGTGTGGTGTATTATTTGGTGATGGTACTTATAATGAAAAGCTCAAGATATTACCAATTAGCTTGTAGCAAAGTAAGTTGCAAAAATTAATTAGATTCTCATTATTATGAATGAGACTCAAGACCATTTAACAACTCTTAAACAAGAGGTTCATGGATTTAAATAGAAAAATAAATAAGAAGCACCTAAATAACACCCTACTGAATAGGAAGTTAATTAGGAGAAAAGGCATGGGGAAGTGCATTAGTATGCTAGAGCTCAAGTAGATGAAGAACTAACATAAGACATGAAGAAGGTAAATCTACCCAAATTTGATGTCATAGTTTTAGGTGATGGAGATGAAGCTTGGATCACAAAAATGGAAAAGTAATTGGAGATTCAAAATTACTCTAAGGTCAAAAAGGATTTATGGGAAGCTTACCAATTAGTTAGTGAATTAAAAACTTGTTGGGATGACAAAAAGATCGAAATAAAGTTGGATTTTACTACCACCACATGGGATCCATTTAAGGATCTTTTTATATCATGGTGGTTACCTCAACTATATTTCAATATGAAGTTGATTGATTTTTAGAACTTGAGGCATGGAGACTTGTCAAGTAACAAGTAATGGGATTAGTTTAATAAGTTCATAAAATATGTTCTCTGGTACCATAAGGATGAATGTTTCTATATCAATAAACTAATAATGGGTTTGAAACCGCAAATCGGATGTGAAGTGAATGTGCATGGACCATCCATTATGTACTAGGTGTTTGAAAAGGTTATAAACTAGGGGAAAACATTGAAATCACTAGCAAAGGTTAGAAATAACTATAAGAAAAAAATTGGTAGTTTTAAGACACCATTCAAGAAGAATAATTGGAAACATAATTGAAATTCTAATGATTGGTTCAATAGTCAGAACATAAGTTTTGGTAATGCTTCTAGGAATAAAAAACTAGGAGGTAATTTTAGAGAAGGATTTAAGGGTGTAAATCAAGATAAGAGGAAAGGACCTATAGAAGGATGTTTTACTTCTGGATTAGATCATTATGACAAAAATTATCCTTAGTGGAATAGAAATGGTAAGAACAAGAATACAACCTCTTCTACATGGTAGGGAACTTTCCAATAACATATCCACACAATGGTGGATAATCAACAAGTTAAATTCCAAGCCTCTCCCATTAAAGTATTAGGTACTCTTTATGATCATCCAATTATTTTTTTGATTAATACTAGATCTATTGAATGTTTTATATCTCTTAAAATGTTAAGTAAATTATCTAGGAAAGCTGGTTATATGGAAAATACATGGTCAATATATATGAGAATGAATCTAAAGTCAAGTTTGATAGATGGATTGTAGAGGCTAAAATTGAGTTTTTAGGATTCACCATGATTGTGGATATTTATGCATCATTTATAGGGTCATATTTTGTGATCCTAGTAGTGAATTGGCTTGCTAGGCATAAATCCAAAGTTGATTGCTTCCTTAAAAATGTTGAATGTCTAGATGATTTGGGAAACCAAACCCAAATATAAGGAAGTTTGATAGAGTTAAAATTTACAAAAAATTATACCATTTAGATAAAAATGGCTCAACATAAGGGATGTTAAACATTCCTTATAGAAATGGAAGAAATAGAATAATCCAAAGAACCCACCTCGTAAGAATACCCTTTTCTACAAAAATTTTGGGATGTTTTTCTAGATGAATTGCTAGGTTTGCCTCCAAAAATGGAATTTGATTTCATTATTGTTATCATTACAAGGTTATAATTATAATCAAAGACACCTTAAAGGATGAAAAAAACATAGATAATATGGTTGAAGTCATAACTTCAAGAGATGTTGGCCAAGGGTTTACATTCATCCAAGTGTTTCACCATGGAGTGAACCTATAGTTTTTGTCAATAAAGATGGAACCCTTCTCTCATGCATTGACTAATGCATGATTAACAAAGAATTGATCAATAATAGGTATCCATTACCTCAGATTAATGATATTTTTGATTAAAAACATGCAAATACAATATTTTCAAAGATTGATCTTCATGTAGGATACCATCATTTAAGGATTTGAGATGAGGATATTTTGAAAACAACTTTTAAAACTCGTTATGGGCATTATAAGTTTACCATGCTACTTTTTGGTGTAATGAATGTAGAATCAACATTCATGAATATCATGAACATTGTGTTTAATGATTATGTCAATCAATTTATTCTAGTCTTTTTGGATGACATTTGCATCTATTCCAAGAATAAGGAAGAGAATGCTAATAACTTTCTATTAGTTTTGCAATGACTGTGAAAACACAAGCTTTATGTGAAGTTTTCCAAGTCTGATTCCTTCTAAAAGAGAGTGTAATACTTTGAACACATAATCTCCATAGAGGGAATTTCAGTGGATTCAACTAAGGTTAGGGCCATCATGGATTGTCCAACACCTAAAAATGTGTATGAGGTGCATAGTTTCATGTGATTAGTAGGGTAATATAGGAGGGTTATACCATTTTTTTCTAAAATAGTTAACCCAATCACCTCTCTCTAATGGAAGGAGTGATAGTATGAATGGTCAAACAAGTGCAAAGAAGACTTTTAGTTCTTGAAGTAGAGGCTTACTTCTATACTAGTATTATAGAACCTAGATCCGAATGATCATTTCTTAGTGATAATAGATGCCTCAAGTGATAGCTAAGGAGGAGTGATCATGTTGGATGGTTTAGTTATGGCCTATGAATTTATAAAATTGAAGCCTTATGAGGTAAATTATTTTCCTTGTGATCTATAATTGGCTGTTATAGTACACACATTGTAGGTTTGGAGGCATTAATTATTGGGTAAACCCTTTGATCTTAAGACTAATAATTTAGGTCTTAAGTATATTTTCACCCAACCCTACCTCAATGCTTATAAGAGGTGGTGGTTAGATTTCCTATTAGATTATGATTTTGATATAATCTACATCAAGATAAAGTAAAGTAAAGTATCAAATGCCTTATTTGTAGAAAATAAATTGTAGATTTGGATACAATTAGGAACACCTTTCAAGATAAGGTAATAAAATTCTCACCTAGTGATTATTTCTATGAGAAAGTTAAGAAGCTTTAGCTAAAAACTCACAATATCATAGATATCAAGGTTTTCAATTTGCCAAATATGGGATTTTAAGGTAAAATGGTAGGATATATGTACCTAATAAGGATAATTTGAGGAATATGGTGCTAAAGGAGTTGCATAATGTTCCATATCTAGGGCATCTTATAGTAACTAAGCTAGTAGTAGATTTAAAAACTTTATATTTCTAGAAAGGAAATAATAAAGTTATAGATAATTTCATTCATAGATGTTTAGAGTGTCATAAAGTCAAGGCTGAACACATGAATCCAGCTAGTTTATTATATCCACATTTTGTACCTTATCTAAATCATAAGTAATCAGTATCAATTTTATCCAAGATTTTCCTATGACTAGCAGTCTTCATGATATGATCTTGGTGGTTTTGAATAAACTAACCAAGGTAACTCATTTTATTATTGGTAATATAACTGATAATGCTCTTATGCTTGATAGGATATTTGTAATTTTTTTAATAGATTTCATGAGTTTCCTAAAAATATTATTTCATATAGGGACCCTAAAATGACTTCCAAATTTTTGTAGACTTTAAATTCAACATTTGGAACTAAGTTGAATTTTAGTACAACTTACCATCCATAAACAAATGGGAAAATGGAAAGGATAAATTAGATCTTAAAGGGCCTACTAAGAATGTATTAAATGGAAAAATATACAACTAGGAGGAATACCTGTGTTTGGTTGAGTTTAATTATAACTCATACCAATTAGCTAGTAAAATGTCTCTTTTTGAGGCATTATATGATTAGAGATACAAAACACTAATTAGTTGGGACAAAATAGAAAATAGAGTTGTTTTTAGACCTAATATGCTTTCTAAAATGGTAAATCAATTGAAATTAATAAGGTATAGATTGGCTAAATGCAATGATAAAAAAAAGCTATGTTGATATGAAAGAACAACAAGGTAGTTTTTAGTTGGGGATACATGTTTTCTATGATTTAAACCCCAAAAGAGTGCATTAAAGTTTAATAAATCATAAAAGTTGTCACCTATATATGTGGGGCCTTTTTAGGTCATATAATTAATAAATCTTGTAGCATATATTCTTGTATTGCCACTAGCTCTAACACAAATACATAATAATTTTCATGTTTCATATCTTAAAAAGTATATGATTCTTATACATGTTTTGTATTGGAATGAATTATAGGTTTAGGATCCATGGATGGTCATATTAAAACTATTGAAATATAAATGACTAAGGTCGGGGGGTGAGTTATCCTTCAAAAAATTTCATTCAATTCCACTTAATCATACATGAACCATTGTAACAAGCATTTACATCTTAGCAAGCATAAACACCAAATCATAAGAGCATGAAACTCATGAACATAACATATATGTCGGAAAACCTTAAAATCAAGAAAACCCATTAATGAATCAAATGTAATATAGTATTACAAGATAAACACCAATCTTTAGTGAAGCACTAAATCCACATGGAGCACTAACCCAAACTAGCTCAGTACCCACTTATAAGGAGGAATCAACACCCTAGATGACTTACTACCAACTCGATCACTTGGAACACATGATAACCTTCATAAAACCCTTTTTTTATAAAATATATGATGATCTTCATTATTATCTCTTTTCTCACTTTTATCCCTCTCAAATTGGCTTCTAGACTTCTTCACTCAACTAGCCCTCTTCATGGCTTGATTAGGTCTTCTGACCTTGATCCTCATATTCATAACCTATATTATATATTCATGATACATAAATTATTTTCTTAATTAACTCTTTTTTCTATCCAATTATCTATATCATTCACTTATTCTCTACATTCTCTTCTCACTTCAAATAGGCTTAAAACTGGTTAGTATTTATATAAGTGACTTTATCATATCCTTCTTAGAAAACCACAAATTACTATCTCTTATGTAGTCCATGAATAGGTATTATAATATTAATATATAATTCATTAATCATGAATCAATAAATACATTAGTTCAACCATATCCCAATTATCCCTTACTCCTCTTTTAGGCTTTATGGAGACCTAATAGGCATTCTTAACAACATGTTACCCTTTGATATTTATTGAATCATATTAAAATACCTAAAATGGAAGGAAACAATAAATTTACACTCTTATATACATTATAAAAATTTAATTTATGTTAATAAAACCTTTTATTTCCAGCTACCATTTGAACCCTTTCTCAAATCACTGTTCAGAAAAGGCATGTGCATATACAAAAACTCTATCTAGACAACTGAGGAATAAAATCAAATTTTACAAAAACCCATGACAAAAAATAACATATTTATAAATATAATTACCTTTGGGTCATTAATAACTTAATAATATTCTTCAACTCATGGCATACATGCTCAAACTCTTCTCTCCAAGATGCTTACTCAGAATTACCAGCTAGATTCAAAACACAATCAAGGAAACATGATTTTTTTTAACCTGATTAAACTTAATAAATGGATTTAAATGAATTAAAAACATCATATAACATCCTTATAGAAACTTTATCCAAAATTATTACAAGTACTAATGGCAACTATTGGTCTTGAAAACCATTATGTTGACTTTTTCTCTCACAAACTCTACTCAACCAGATAAAGCATTATCACTTTAATGTGAAAACCTCTTAAAATAAATTAAAATATTATGAAACACATGGATATATCATTAAATTCCCAAAAAAATCACAAAAAAACTTAAAAACATCATTTTTACATGAAAACACATTAGGATTTGTCTTCTCAATTTTGCCTAATTTTCTTACTATCTACACCATTAGGTATATTAGTGACTATCCATATTGAATCAAAAAATTTATACACACAATATATGTAAGATATCCAAAAAAAATCATGTAAAATAACTACAAGTCACACATTTAACTTCATCCACTTAATAACTTTGACTTAGTCAACTCTACCTTCTACAATAAATCTCTAAAAAACAAACACTTTTTTATAAGGTCATCTCACTCACCTAAGAAACCAATCACACCTATATATGCCTAAAAGATTTTAATACAACCTAAAATCACTTATATTTCCATATCAAACTATGTTTATCTCTTTGTGACAGTATCTTTAACATCAGGTCACTATTAGGGTTCTTTGAGGGTTTAGACCAACTTCTAGTCTTAACGAACATTGATAAAACTTAGCTTTTTTTTTCCAAAAAAAATAATGGAAATTTGAGATATAAACCTTTTTAATCTACCATGAAAAACTTATATTCTCATTTATATGTTTCAAATGACAAAGAGAACTTGAAAAAACTTTTTGGGTAGACCACTCTTCATTCTATGCACTCGAGAAACCTTGAAACACTTTTCAAGACTTTTATTGTAAACCATGACCTAAAACTTCATTAATATACTTAAAACAACTTGAATCACCTCTATAATTTTTAACCTACTCACCCATGTTTTGGAAACTAATCCTAATAACACATCTAACCACCATCTCTCTTTATGTTTTCTAGGCTTTGACCTACAAGTCATAATAGGTCTTAAAGCTGACCTTATAACCACCCTATAAGCTTCACCTTGACACTTTATTAAGTGATAAAATTCCTCTTATGTATTTTCAAGAAACCTCACACACTCACTTTTCTTTGGATCTCCAATAGATTATCTTTGTACATTCTTGACTAGGATATTTATAGCTCACTTCAAAGCATCTTCAGAGCTACATGCATAGATATTTAGAGCTAGCCTTTTAATCATTTTCAAGGTACTCAACACCTCATGAAAAAAATTCAAACAACCTCTCGCATGCTCAAACATTATCAAGTATTCTTTTGAGGAGTCACATCTTTGTAGTATCTTTAGAGTTACTTACATAGATCTTTAAAGAATACAACTTCTTCTTTAGGGATCACTTATTTCATCATTATACGTACACATACTTCTCATAAGGTCTATACAAAGATTTTAAATTTAATTTACACTTGACATACTGACCTTTACTTACTCATGTTGATCTCAAAGATATTACTAATAATCTTCAACCAATACCCTCACATCACTACTCTTCATATAGCAACAACACTCACTATATTGTCATAAGAACTCATCATACATATACCTCAAATCTTATTTGATCATACACATTCATAATAACCTTTGACATCAATGAAAAAAACTATAACAAATCTTAAAAATCAATGACAATGCTCAAAAATATCCCCCTTAATCAATGATAATGTTCAACAATATCCCCCTTTGTCATTGATGACACACATACTCAAAAAATTATGTCAATCACTCTTGATGGTAATCATCTCTTAGACCTAGTTCCTAATTTTTCTCACCCTTTCTAATCTTGTTTTTTCTTTCTCTCTTTATGATCTTTCTCCCCCTTTGAAATTAATGAAAAAGGTATTTAAAAATTATCATATCTTTTAGAATGAACTCAAATTACAAGATCACTTCAACACAGATCATGTTTAGTTTATAGCCCGAATAGATCCCCCTCAAACCAAACATCCACCATGATTATATTAATAGTAGACATCAAATATCACCTATAAAAACTAAAATCATACTTTATCCTTTTGAGATGATGCTATTTATCAAAAAAACTAGATGGCACACAGTCTTTAGAAACTATGGAAACCACTTGTAACAACCATTCTCAAAAATTCTCTCAATCATGTTACTATTCCAATTGATCCATTAAAATATCAAAAAAATAAGTCTATGAAGCATCTCAAACACAATCTCTCCTTAAATCCATGCATATAAAAAATCAATCACTTTTTTTACAAAGAACTCAGAGCTACTAAGCTCCCCCTTAGACCAAACATACATTCTTTAAAAGAAATAGGAACTAAGATCACTTACCTTCCTTGATGTGATTGAAGAATATCAAACTCTTGACCACACACTAGGATACTACATTCTTGACATCAACTACAAGAATTGAGACTCCTCCTTTGTCTTCATAGATCAAACTCAAGTACTTACACAAACATATACCAAAATATTACCTCTCATATATCAATTATCTACAATTTGACTTCAAATACCTAATAATAGCCTTAGACCTCTCTTCATGTTACCTATTATAATTCAAAACCATATAGATTCCAACACAAGAATGAATAATATCCATCTTCATATTCTTTCTTGCAACATAGATAAACTAATATCTTCTTAAAAAAAACCTTCTTTGACTACAACCTCATGCTTCTGATGATAGAATAATGTCTCCAAGAAGCTTACTAGAGCCACCCATTTTCATAGGGAACTAAAATAAAATGAACTCAAGAGATTATTGGATATCCATATTTTCACAAGATTGAATATTCTTCAACATCTTTATGGACTTGATTGGCACTATAGGCTTGGTCTCATCATCAACCATTTGATCATCAATTTAAGATGATAATAGACATTCCTTACTTGATTTATCATTTGAGGTATGATCTATCTCAATAAGTATTCCACTTGAGATTATAGAATGATCATTACTTATATTTACTACCTTCATTTCCATAAATTCTTTGTATTTTTTTCTTGCACTCTATAAGCTCCAAACTTCTCATTTTGATTAGATGAGTTTCTAACTCCTTTAGGACAAAATCTTACAATGTGTCCTCTATTATGACACCTGTAACTAACCACTTTATACATATCATTTGACTAATGTGAATTTTGACTTATTCTATAGTTCCATGAGTACTTATTCTTGGAGGGTCTTCTACATTTTCTTACTCTATGACCAAATTTACTTCATATAAAACAATAACCATTGAAAGAACTAGTATACTTTATAGCATTGGGGTGTTTGATAGTTCTTTTCATGTTGACCTTCTTGTCTTTAATAGTCTTCTCCTTGACTTGAGATGCCTCCATTTGGTCTTCTTTTAAATCAAGACCTATCTTGTCACTTGTAGACTTTTGACTACTCAAAATATCATCTAGAGCCTTAGTACTATTTCAAATTTTCCAAAGCTTTTCAACTATCTATATGTTTGATCCAACTTAGTTTTTAGAGATTCTATTTCAATTTCAAACCTAATACACTCTTACTCTTTAGCCTTTAGATTTGAATTGACTATCTCAATCCGTGCCTCAAGTTGATTGATGATTTCATCATACTCCTTGAAAGTGTTTCTCAACCTTTCCTCAAAAAGTCCAATCTACTCCTCATAATCCTTAACTAATGACCTTAGTTTGTGATTCTTTATTCTTTGAAACTTTAACTCTTGTAGATCACTTACCAACTCTATCTCAATATTTAATTCATCTTCTCCTTATTCATTGTCATAGGATACTTATTCATTTGATTTTACATCAACCATAAGGCCTTTCCCATTTGATTGACCCTCATTGTCTGATTCTATGCCCATGAAAAAAATTCACTATTGTCATGTTTAGGTTCATTACTGCCATCACCACTATCAGATGTGCTTGAATCACTTACATCAGATGGTATGTATTTTTTGGTATGGAAACTCTTCTTAATTTTGAATGACACTTTCCTTCATTCTTCTTGAAATCTCTATTATTATTGTCAAACTCATAGAATTTTCTATCATTTTCATGGTGTTTATCATGTTCTTCATTATGCACAAACTTATGCTTATTAGGACACTTATTTATAAAATGTCTAATTTCTCTTTAGTTAAAACACTTAAATGGAAACTTCCCTTTGTACTTATTTGAACTTATTTTTAGCTTCCTATCAAACATTGTAATTAATTCATCATCATCAATATCTAAAAAAACATCATCCTTGAACTTATTATGTTTTGAATTCTTTTCAACCTTGAAATATAATTCCTTATTGGGAGGTATTCCTTCATTTTTGTTCATCTCATAGGTAGTCAAGATGAAATGAAGCCCATCCATCTCTAAATTGTCCAAATCTCACATCTCTTCTACTATAGATACCTTAGAGTCAAACTTAAGATTTAGTGATCTCAACACATTTTTAACAAAAGTAAACTCTTTCACTTATTATCCCAATCCTCTAATGATATTGACAACTTTATCAGTCCTCAATAGGTAGGAGGTATTTGTTTCATCTTCATTTACCTTCAAGTTTTCAAATAGTCTTATGTGGGTTTTCAACTTGGCCAAATTCACGTTTGTGTCTCCTTCATAAATGGTCTTCAATTATTCCCATATATATTTGGATGATACACAATGCATTAAATTTATAATATCTACCTCTGATAGGCCACAAATAATGGCATTCATTGCCTTGGAGTTATTTTCACTAGTTTTCTTACATACTACATTTGTTGGTGGAATAGAAGGTCCAATATAACCATCCAAAACTAGCTAACACATATCATGTCCTTGTGATAATAGATATATCTTCATTCTAACATTATAAAATTCATATTTAGATCCATTGGACATTGGTTCCTTACTAGTAGAGAAACCACCTTGATATTTTTTAGGATCTCCTTTAGGCTTTTAGACCAGCTCCAAAGGACTAGGATCTGATACCAGATGTTAGAATCTAAATTACTAAGAGAGGTAGGGTGAATTAGTCTTCAAAAATTTGCATTTAATTCCACTTAATCATACATCAACCATTCTAACAATCATGTACATCTTAGCAAGCATAAACACTAAATCTTACAAGCATGAAACACATGAAGACAACATATACATGAGAAAACCGTAAAGTGAATAAAACCCAATAATGAATAAATTGGACTAAAATATTATAATAAAAACACCAATATTAAGTGAAGTAGTAAATCCACATGGATCACCAACCCCAACTAGCTCAACACCAACTTAGTTAGACTTTAGCAAGCACCTACTTACAAGGAGACACCAACACCCTAGATGACTTAGCACCAAATAAGCCACCTAAAACAATTTTTCAAATTTATAAACCCTTTTTTATTATACAACATATGATTATATTCATTCTCACCTCTTCATTCACTTTTATCCCTCTTAAACTAGCTTCTAGCCTTCTTCACTCAACTAGCCCTCTTATTAGCTTGATTAGGTCTTCTAACCTTGATACTCATATGTGTAACATATATTATATATTCATGATACTTATATGATTTTATACATGACATATTTATACTCATAAGTGATCCATATCATTCACTTGTTCTTGACACTCTCTTCTCACTTCAAATAGGCCTAAATTGGCTAGTATTTATACAAGTTACTTGATCATATCCTTATTAGTTTGCCACACATTTTTATCTCTTAGTTCATCCATGAATATGTCTTAGAATATTAAAATAACATGCCTTAATCATGAATCAATCAATACATTAGGTTGGACATAACTCAATTAGCCCTTACTCCTTTTCAGGGTTTATGGAGACCTAATAGGCCTTCTTAGCAACATTTTACCATTTGATATTTCTTGAAAAATATTAAAAAAAATAACATATTAGGGACAAATCATATGAAACTCTAATATACCTTAAGGTCCAACCACCATTTAAATCCTTTCTAAAAACATTGTTCATAAAAGTCCTGTGCATATACAAACAACTGAGGAATAAAGTCAACTTTGCCAAACAACTATGGAAATAATTCACATATTCAAAAACCTCATGAACTTAGGTTAATTATTGAATTCATTATATTCTTCAACTTAGGGAATATAAAATAAAACTTTTCTCTCTAATATGCTTACTCAAAATTGCCAATTGGATTCAAAACATAGTCAAAGAATCATGAAATTTTGACACCTAATTAAACATACTCAAGGGATTTTAATGCATGAATAAGATATTATAAAATACTCAGAGTAACTTCCATCAAATATGGGTCTTATATACCAATATATTAACTTTATTTCTCATAAAATCTACTTAGTAAGATTAACCATTTTGGCTTCAGTGTTCCAACCTCTTACATTAAATTCTAAGGTTCTAAAATTCATAGATAGAGCATTGAAGTCCCAAAAACCATCATCAAAAATTTCAATCCACCATTATTACATGAAAACACACTAGGAATAATCTTCTTAATTCTACCTAATTTTCTTAATGTCTACACCATTAGGTCTATTAGTGACTAAGTAACTAGAATCAACAACTTTGCATACCTAAGATATATAACCTATCTATAAACCTTCATGGAGAAAAATTAAAATTATCACACTTTGACCTTCATCCACTTAGTAATTTTGACTCAGTCAACTCTGATTGCTACAACAAATCTAAAAAAAAAACTTTTCTATAGGGTCTACTCACTCACCTAAGAAACCAATCACACTTGGAGATGCCTAAGAGAGTTACGTACAACTTACAATCATCAAATAGACATATCAAACCATATTGAGTTCTTTAGAATAATATCTTTAACATTAGGTCACTATTAGGGTTCTTTGAGGGTTTAGACAAAATTCTAGTTGTAATGATCATTTATAAAACTTAGCTCCTTTTTCTAGAAACCAAATCTTAGAAATTTGAGCTAAAACCCTTCTTCATATACCATGAACAAATTAGGTTCTCATGTAGATGTTTCATGTGCAAAAGAGAACTTAAAACACCTTCTTGGTTAGATTACTCTTCATTATGTGCACTCGAGAAAGCTTGAAATACTTTTAAATCCTTTTCTTACAAATAATGATCTAAAACTTTATGCACATAAGTAAAATAACTTAAATCACCTCTGTCAATGTCCACCTACTCACCCATGTCTTGAAATATTATCTTGATACCCCATCTAGTCACCACCTCTCTTTTTGCTTTTTAGGCCTTGACTTGCAAGTCATAATTGGTCTTGAAGATGACCTTATAACCACCCTATAGGATTCACATTGACACTCTCTTGAGTGTTCCAATGATTTTTATTTATGCTTAAACAACCTCACACACTCACTCTTCTTTGGAGTTGAAATATATCATCTTCATAGTTGTTTATAGATATTTGAAGATTGACTAAGATATTTATAGCTCACTTTAGAGCTACAATAAAGATCTTCATAACTAACCTTATAATCATTTTTTGGGTCCTCAACATTTCATGCACAAGTTAAAACAAGCTCTTTCATGATCAAACACTATCAAGTATTCCTTGGAGCATTCACATATTTGTAGTATCTTTAGAGTTTCTTACATAGATCTTTAAGGCATACATATTATTCTTTGGTATTTTCTCATTTCAGCATAATACCTACACATGCCTTCTCACAAGGTTTATACAAAGCTTTTAAATTTACTTGAAACTTGACATACTGACCTATACTTACTCATGTTGACCTCAAAGATATTACTAATAATCTTCAACCAGTACTCTCACATTACTACTCTTCATATAGAAATAACACTCGCTATGTTGGATTAATAACTCATCATACATATACATCAAAGGTTACTTGACCATGCACCTTCACAATAACCTTTAACATCAATGAAGACATTAACACCAAATTTCAACAATAAATGATAGTATTCAATAAATATCTATAGGTATGATTGGTTTCTTAGGTGAGTGAGTAGACCCTATAGAAAAATAATTATTTTTTCAAAAAAAACTTGGAAATTTTATCTATAACCCTTCATCATCTACCATGAATATATTAAATTCTCATGTAGATTATTTACATGCCAAAGAGCACTTTAAAAACCTTGTCAAGTAGATAACTCTTCATTATGTGCACTTGAAAAACCTTGAAACACTTTTCAAGCCTTTTATTGTAAACCATGACCTAAAACTTCATGTACATACTTAAAACAACTTGAGTCACCTATGTCAATGTTAACCTACTCACCCATGTCTTGAAAACTAATCTTGATACCCCATCTAGCCACCATCTCTCTTTTTGCTTTCTAAGCCTTGACCCATAAGTCAAAATAGGTCTTGAAGTTGACCTTCTAACCTCCCTATAGGATTCACCTTGACACTCTATTGAGTGATCCAATGCCTCTTATTTATTCTTAAACAACCTCACACACTCACTTTTATTTATAACTACAATATATTATCTTCATAGCTACTTATAGATCTTCAAAGCTCAACTAAGATCTTTGTATCTCACTTTCGAACATCTTTAAAGCTACATACATAGATCTTTAGAGGTGAAATTATAATCATTTTCAATGTCCTAAAAACCTCATGCATAAATTCAAATAATTTATATCATTATCAAAAATTGTCAAATATTCTTTAGAGAATTCACATTTTTGTAGGATCTTTATATCTGCTTACACAAATCTTTAGAGCATACAACTTCTTATTTAGAGCTCACTCATTTCAACATAATATTTGCACAAATCTTCTCACAATGTCTAAACAAAGCTTTGTAATTTACTTGAAACTTGACATATTGACCTATACTTACTCATGCTGATATTAAATATATTACTAATACTCTTCAACTAGTACTCTCACATCAATACTCTTCATATAGAACCAACACTCACTATGTTAGCATAAGAACTCATAACACATATACGTCAAAAATTACTTGACCATGCACCCTCTTAAGAACCTTTTAAATCAATGAAAACATTAATACCAAAGCTCACTAATCAATGACAATGCTAAAAAATTTCCCCATTAATCAACGATAATGTTCAACAAAAACCAATTAGAATAATAGATACTATGAATCTTAGCTTGCATAATATAAAATTATCATAGTGTAATTTCCAACAAGACAAATATTCTAATGATAGTGTAACATGGGAGGAATATAAGGATTGTTTGATGTTGTTTCCTCCAAATATTATACTAAACATTAGGTATTTTATGATAAAATAATTATTCATACTTTGCTCTAAATATTCTCTCACCAAAAAATGGATGGATGTGTGCCTCCAAATAATGAGTTAAATCACCCATGAGGGGAATCACATGCAATATTCTCTCACCATTTTATAATCCTTAACCATTTCAAGGGCTGCCTAATAAGTATCCCTATTTTCTCCTCAAATCATTGGAAGTGTCTATTAATAACTTCAAATGTAATCCCTTAGCCAATATAATCCACCAAGGGATCATATTTCTCTTAGTGAAAAGGGGGGAACACCTTTAGACCAAGGTGGTAGTGGATGCCATTCACATTAAAATAAATTAGGAGTCTGAAAGGAAGGATGATTTCTTCTGAGAACCAGAAGAAGAACATGCAAGGGAACAAAATGTTTTATTTAAAATGAAGAATTTTTAGGGAAACTTTCATCCTAATGGAATCCAAAAGGGGGGACTTGAAGTATTGACACCCATCAAAAGTATGAGTAGAGCCTCTTTCAACTTCAAACTAAAATAATAGATAGAACAATCCATTGAGAAGTTATAAACTAAGGTGGAAATTTAGAAACTTTTTGAGCATGGAGATCTCTAATGAATTTGATAAGCTCAAAATTTTGTTAGTCTTTGGAAACTTCTCTATGTCTAAGGGTGAATTTTATTAGGACAAGGAGGAAAAATTGGTTGAT
The DNA here is from genome assembly GCA_037957365.1 of Torreya grandis. Lineage (NCBI taxonomy): Eukaryota > Viridiplantae > Streptophyta > Pinopsida > Cupressales > Taxaceae > Torreya > Torreya grandis. The sequence goes on from JARHVA010000086.1 coordinate 4,499,014, forward strand.
GAGAAAACCCCCCATGGAGTCAGATTTAGCTACAGTGGCAAAGGAAATAAAGATAATTTGGATGTTGAACAAGGTAAGGAGGAATTCAAGTTTGTTGGGTAGAAGAGGAAGAGGCATGTCATGGAATCTATGTAGGACATAGGTAACTAGAATAGGGGTAAGTAAAATAAAATAGATAAAACATGGATTAATAAATTGGTCCTTTGTTATGAATCTAAGGATTTAGTTTAGCTTCATCTGACACCTTGGTTTTTCTTATCTTTTAGCTCATTTTTAGGCTTTTTTGGCTGAAGTCAATACAACTAGTTAGTTTTTAGGTTCTGTATCTTTTTTAGGTTCTGTATATTTTTTAGGTTCTGTATCTTTTTTAGGTTCTATATCTTTTTAAGGGAATGGGACCCTAATCCCATATTTTAACCTATCTAATAAAATATTAGTCATACTATGCTGAACATTTTTATATTTCAAAACTATTTTTATAATTGTCATTAGGATGATGACCATTTTTAGGGGGTAGATGTTACATTTATTTTTTCCTTACGTATATTTGAAGAATTAATTGGTATATTATGTGTTAATCATTGGTAGATCTGATGTTTATTTTGAGCTGAAATTTGTATATGCTTTTTGGTTAATAGATATATTCCTTTTGATAGCTATTACATTATGCTTATGATCATGATTTTTATTGATTTCATACATTCAACAATTATTATGATTATATGTTGATTATTATCATGATATAGGCTAAATACTAGTTTGGTTGATGAGTTAGATGTAGGATATTTCTTCCCTCACTAATAGTTTAGAGGGAGAATATCATCAGAGAAGGGGGAACATATATATTTATAATTGGTATTGAGAAAGATTTTTAAGGACCCATTCACACACCATTATCATATGTTTGGAATAAATGATGTTTACACTAATTATTATAAACCATAATTGCATTGATTTCTTTATTAGTCATAATTTGTATTTAGGTTC
>JARHVA010000086.1:4505000-4757500 GCA_037957365.1 Torreya grandis
CACACCTGGGTTCCAGTTATTTCTTGATATCCTCACTATTTTTATATGCACCTTCATGAAGGGTAGGGCCACTCCTATAAGGGAGGTGTGTGGGATATCGTTAGTCTATGGTTGGAGTTAAATCACTTAGATGTTTTTCTCCCTTTATTAGCTGATTTAGATAAATAGAAATACACTTAGGCTATGTGATGATTTATGGAGTTATTTTATGAAGCTCAATTTGTACCTATATACTTATTTATATGTATACTTGTCATTATACATTATTATAGTTTATTCAAGATGTATATTCAACTTAGTAGTGGGTGTGTATTTGTATAATATTTTTAAAATGTAAACATCAATGGATGTAAACATATTTAATACTTATTTATGGATTTCACCAATAGTGTAGTACTTGTTTCATTATTATTGTCACGATTAACAGGGTTTTAGCTCATAGACTAGTTTACTTCTTGAGTACTAAATGGGTTGTTTTGATAGTGGGATAATGTGAATATACAATTAAATGCTTGGGGATCATTTAGTTTTCAAGTTTTAAATGGTTTGCTATAATTATTCTCAATAAAAAAAATTATTAAAAAATGTGTGTTTGTTAGTTAACATAGTAGGGTTTAATAACGTGAGAGTTTATAGTGAAACTAAGACCCATATAGTTATAAGTGTTTTATAGGCCATACAAATAGTGTCCCTATTTTAATTTGAACCTATGCGATGCCTTAGACACTTGTGTCTATAGTTTTAAATTCTTAGTGTGTGTCTTACCTATCAATCTTGCATACTAATATCTATTATCTTTATCTTTCCTTTTAAACCCTAATTCCACTCTTTGCCAAAGGATGTCCATTTAAAATGTGGTTAGTAAGTTTATTTAGAAAACCCCAACCCCTTCATATCGAGAGTATTTCTTATGATCTAATAATTTTAATAAATATCAATCCACACATAGTTTTCTCACTTTGGTATGTGTGTGTGCACACCATCATGATAAATCTAGAATGTAATGAAATATTTTATTTTATATATTATGTGTACATGAATAAAACATGTTAAATTATGTACTTGACTCCCCAAGTTCAGGATGAGGATATTGATGTAATGCATGGGTGATGGGTGGATATATGGAATGGGTTGGTTGTTAGGTGAAATAGGATTTAGAATGGGTGGTGGAAAAGGGGTCTCGCGATGGAACCAAAATACTTCCATAACATCAAGTTTCTCATTAAGAGAATCTAACTATTTGGAATAAAACTCCAAGGTCTTTTGGTGTCTAAGATAACAAGGAGGTGAATCTCCTAATCAATGATAACACTAGGGAGGTGGGAATGATTAAGGTAAATAATTTAAAGAATGAGATCAACTCTATCAAGTTGAATGCACCTAGTTAATTACATCCACAAACATGAATGATATATGATGAGGCTAGATCTAAGGAAAAGAAAGGGATAGCAGGAGATGTGAACTAAGATTTAATCACATTATATTAGTGACCTTTGTTTTAATGGAAGATGATTAGTGATTGATCACAGATTCAGTCTCGATCCTCTATAAAACTAAGGGTGTTAATGATGAGATGGGGAATGGGTGTAGCACAAAAATCCTCAATTCTTAATTCAACACTAATATTTGACTATCTATTGATCATAGGATTGGGTGCTCTAACTTTAGGTAAAAGACCTTTGAAAATACCAAGTGTCTTAGAAAGTGTCATCTAAAAGACTACATAAAATATAAGTGTATATGCTTGTCTTGATAATTTTTTTATAGAAGTACTTTTTTTATTGTTTAATTAAGCTTTTAGAGTTCTTATATGATTTGATAAGGCTTTTAGTAGTTTTATTTTTTATATGAATGTTTTGGTTTAAATGAAAGTAAATATTTATTGATAATTTAATAACTAAAATTAAAGAATGAGAAATAACTGAAAGTATAATTAAATAATGTTTTTTGTCTTTCTTAATTGATTTTCTATGCATGCAAGGCAAGAGTGAGAAAATATACTATAATCATGTAAATGTTGACTTTAATTTTCTTAAATGTAGGATAAATACAAGTATTTTTAGTATTTTTTGGATTTTAGGTTAGTTGGTGGCCCTTCAAGAGGTGGTATTTATTTTTCAAATTGTAAGTCAATATTTTGGTATTTTTCATATATGTTTATAAGATCATTAGACTCTTGATGATAGGTCAGTTGGTGGACCTTTAAGAGGAGATGAGTATAACTGAGGTAGTGGGTTTGTCTAGCCATTTTAGAGACATGGGCACACTCAACATGGGTGTGAAGTGTGGAGTGTGGTTTTTTTGTATTGAGGAATTAGTGATCCCCAATTTACAGATGGAAATCATTGGTATCCTTTCCTCTTGATTGATAGGCAATAAGGGTATTGACATTTTATTTTAAATTTGGTCTTTAATCATCCATCAAATAGAGGAGATGGGAGCTTAGTTATCATGGAGATAGGGTATTTTATCTTGTACCTATAGGGACTTATACCATGTGGTTGAAATGGGAGAACTCTTGATCAATCACCCATGCTCCTCATGAGATGGGTATTTGAGAGGATGATCCCATACTAAATAGGAGTACCTATTAGGTATGCATAGTCCACTAGGACCTTGATATATATAGACATGACACCCTTATGTACTTTTCCCTAGGTTGTTGGGACTTTTACAATAGTAGATCTGATAGCTCTACCCTACTAGGGAATGATTAGGTAGTGGGATGGGGAGATTGCTTATCTTTGAATGGCCATAAAGGCCACCTAGGTTTGAGATAGACATATTTAAGTTGAGGTACACATATTGGATAAGATGCATCAGTAATTTGGCATATCCTACATAGGAAACCTTCTATTGTTGGTAGTTGTGTATAGAGGCATGTGAAAGGCATGGGAAAAGATAACTATCATGGCACCTAATTATTTAAGGGTTTTTTATTACTTAGGTGATTTATCTAACATTAGTGTAAGGAACACCTCCTTATTAGGCATTAACAAAGGAGGACAATAATAGCATTAGGCAATGCCACCACTACCACCACCATAGTAGGATCCTACATAAGAAGATCACACTCAATATTAGAAATTGGTAGGAGAGGGTGAGGTCCTATAATAAATTGATATAGATGAGGAAATTTGTATTAAAGAGGATGAGATTATCAAATATTAATTTTATCTAAATCAACATGAGGATGAACTAGTTAAGATGTTAGTTTATGCATTCTAGCATATTACTTGATACTTCATTTTTAGACTTGATTACTTAGTTGATTTGTTGTTCTGATTTTTGTATGAATATATTTGATGTTGATTCATCTACATTATGATTGAAAATAATTTGACTAGATAGAGAACCATGATCATGGATACCCTAATCAAACTATTTTAGCTAGAAACTGATATGACCAGAGATGATATACTCATAGATCTTAAATTACCAACTAGGATAAGTTGACACAACAATGTATTCACTTCAGTCTACCATGCATTTGTGGTACTGAATATGTTTAGGGTGGGGAATAACACTCTTGAGGTAAGATGTAAGAGATCATAGGTCTTATTAGACATGATGGTATTTGGTGGAGGTTAGGATTATTCTAGTTGATGGATGGGAGGGACAACCTCAAGAGGAGGTACCAACAAGAGGAGAGATAGGATCCCTCAGGTTAGGGAGATACTCTCCCAAGGTATAACTAGGAGTTGTCATAATATCCATATCCCCCGCCACTCTTATTCATAAAAAACCTCCTAAAGGATGAGGGTAGGGTCTTAGGAATGTTATTCAATTTCTTTTATTATTTTTGACATTTGAGACATAGTTACCCTCTAGGAAGGTGATTGTATTAGAGATTTATGTTTTACAAACTTGATAGTTATTATTCGATGACTTTTTATTACATGTTATGAAATTTAACTTCCACACTTTTCTCTTTAATTTATGCACTCTAGATGACTAGGCATGTGGTGATATATCATGTATATCTATGTTTTTCATTTAATTCTATGGATAATTCTTACATATGTGATATAGAAAATTATGCAGATGATACATACATACATACATACATACATACATACATACATACACACACACACACAGACACACACACACACACACACACACACACACACACACACACACACACACACACACACACACACACACACACATACAAACACACATGAAACTGTAAATGTGATAAGAATTATTTTTCAGGTGATGACCTAGTTTTTTTATTCACACAAAACATGACTTTCATTTTGAACTAAGGAATGAAAATAGGAATAGGATATACATGAGAAGATAAAGAATGAAAACCATAAATTAAAATTTCATATTAAAAAATGAAGATGACTATTATAATAAACTACTGAGAGGGGGGGTGAATCATTTGCTTGACAAAATCTATTCAATTCCATTTATCATCTCATGAAACACTCATTTGCATAAAATATCAAGTGCATAAGTAAATAACTATACAAGCATACCATAAGAGAACATAAGGGATATCTGGGAAACCCTCTTAGGGAATAAAACCCACTGGACCATGTATATTTACTATAGTCCTATAATTTCAATATCCAAGTTTTAGTGAAGCATCAACTTCATATGGATCTCTAACCCCTATCTAGATAAGCACCAACTTAACAGTCTTCTAAAAGCTATATCTTGCAAGGAGGTTTCAACAACCTAGGAAAATTAGCACCAATAAAGTCACCACTAATATTTTATCACATTATAACAACTATTTATAATATTCAACTGATGATGACCTCCTTTGTTTACACTCTTTACCCTTCAATCTCACTCAGACAACCTCTTAGGACTTCTCACTCAAATAGCCTTCTCTTTTGTAGAAATAGGTCAAATTAAATCACTTAATACCTATAAATATATAATTAGATACTAATTTCATGTTTTTATAAACTTTTTTATGATATTAAATCTCTCAACCTATTATCAAAAACAATATTTCCTTCACTCAATAGTTCCACATCTCAACTAGTCTATTTAGGCTTATTAAGCCTTCTTAAGTACTTGACCCTTATTCTCACCCATATTAGTTGGCCATGAACCTTTAAATACATGAAATAAATTTGTAATAGATTACCATAAAAATTTAAAAGGTGAAACAAACATTTCATAATATGGTTATAGTCCATAAGGATCAAATCCTCCATTAGGCCTAATGGAGACTTAATGCAATTAGGTCTATTCTATCCACACATTACCATTATGACCCTTAAGAACAATTATTGTATTATTAAATGGATGAACACTTCAGAAATTCCTAAAATATAAAATTGATAAGTTCACCTTGGGTTCCCAACTCCATTTTTCCCATTTCACTACTTGGACCTACCAATTAGGTATCCTCGCTAATAGACCTTCTCACTGCCTATAAGTATGTCTTGAATATTTGAACCAAATACACAAATTTAAATTATAAAAAATGAATAAAATAATATTAATAAGATAATAATGACTTAAAAAACTTCCAAAAATCCTTTTGTCTTCAACAAACAAGCCAAAGGGCCTCAAGAATGCCCATGTAGATGACTTACTAAAAAAAACTAAACATTGTCAATACATAATCAATATCATTTAACTATCCAAGCTTGATCAGGGACTTCCAATGAGAAAATATATATTAAATTTTTTATATTATTTCTTTATAATGTCTTTAATATCTTTGTATCTTTTATCTTTGTGAAAATTGACTCAGGGATATCCTTTTCACACATAGAAAAGTTGTCTATAGGACCAAAAACACAATCAAGAAAATTAACTTATAAAAAACCAATGGGAAAATTTATATGATATTAAAATGGATTATTTTGAACCTATATTATACTTATAAAATATATGTAAATATATATTTCATGGTCATGTATCAATATTTGTCTTATATACCAATCTCACTATGTCACTCTACATAGACTCCATTATGCTAGATAGACCAGTTTGATGACAACTTTTTGCATAGGTGTAGGCATCATAAAAAATTATAAACAAAAGAGATAGGAGGGATAGGTCTTTAATAATTACCCAATTACTTAATATCCATCCCTATTCCTCTATAACTAATCCCTAATATCATTCTCATCCACACCTAGTTTTCTCATTGTTCTACTCATTAGGCTAGTTTAGCAATAAGCTACCTTCCATGATTTTTTTTGCACATTTTTAGTCAAAAACCTAATAATAAACTTTAGTGATCATAAAATATAAGTATTTAACATATTCTTCCATCCATTTTCATGTTTTTAATTGGTTAACCCTATCTATAACATAAAAAAACTCTAAAAATAATTGTTTTCTTGTAGCTTTTACTCATTATCAGGACAAAAAAAAACACTTGAGGAAATATCAAGGAGTTTTTTACCTATATAAAGCACCAAAATAGTTCAAATGGACCATTATGATCCATAACCAATTAGATATTTCCTATCAAGTGCTTGTAAGGGTTTTAGGAGGGTTTTGACTACCTTACCTTCTTAACAATCATTCATAAAGGATTTCCCCTCAACCCCAAAACCAATGATAATAAATTAAATATAGGGACATTCCTAAACTACCATGAATTTATAAATCTCTCATTTAAATGTTACATTTTCCAATGATCATGAGAAACTTCTCGGGTCTGCAACACTTAATTCTATGGACACAATCAACCTTATCACCAAATTTTTTACTTTTTATTACAGGATATGACTTAAAAATTTGTAAACATGATTAATATTAAATATAACACCTCTTAATTCTCTAAATATCCCTATAATCCTTGTGAAATATCTTTACCTCTCATTAGGCCACTATAGGTCACTTTGTACATTTAGGCCTTATACTGCTAGTCCTACTTGGACTATGAACATAAACTGAAACCTATTTTACTATTATAAACACATCATACCCATGTAATAAAACATAATAAAATTATCTCACACTACCACCCTTACTCACACAAGTCTCCAATGGCTCAACTCAATTTTATGCACACAATCAACCTTATCACCAAATTCTTGCTTTCTCTTGTAGGCTATGACTCAAAAATTTGTCAACATTATTAACATGACATATCAAACATATGAATTATCTGAATATAACTATAATACTTGTAAAATATATTGAACCCTCATTAGGCCACTATAGGTCACTTTGTCAATTTAGGCCTTATATTACTAGTCATACTTGGACTATGAACACAACCTAAAATCTATTGTAGTATTTTCAACACTTCATACCCATGTCATACAACATCATAAAATTATCTCACACTACCTCCCTTACTCACACATGTATCCAATGGATCAAACCACCATGTTACCATGCTTATCTCACTAAGGCACCAATCCTACAACTTCTCACTAGGTCTCTTCATACAGGAACTAAGCTTCAAAATTATCCCTTGAAATATTATTAATGGCTTGTTTGCCTATTTTCCCATGTTTAAACTTACTTATGCCTGAGCTACCCTAAATCACATATTCTCACCATGAATCATGCATATAGATCTATGCCAAGGTACTTAAGATACCTATTATATAGAGTTTGGACACAAACAAGCTAGATTTCAATGATATCATTCTTCAAAATTGATTCTCAATAGACTTATGAGATTTGTCTTAGTCTCATCACAACCTTATATCAAGACCTCATAAGGACATGTTGACCCATGTGCTTACCTTGTATGATCTTCAGTACTTAGAGCTTCAAATAAGATACTTCTCTTATATCTTGAACATGATCTTGACATGTCATCAAACCTTAGAAAAGATACTAGGTTACCTTAAAATTTCTCTCAAAAGAGAAACAAAACTTTTTTGTCACACACTATTTCACCAAGCATGACATCAACTCTCACTTTTGACATGAATGGCATTCAACTTAACTTTGACATCAATGACAACATTAATGCCTTAATAACAAAATTAGGAACATACCTCAATAATCTCCCACTTTTTAATTGATGGAAAACACTCTTAAATAAAGTATATCATATTCCAATACTTGATTTTGAAATAATGCATTTCTCTCCCTTTCACATTAATGATAAAGGTTCATCTCCTTGGTATCTATCTAATCCTTTGACCTGGGGTAACTTTACTTTTATTTAAACCAACCTCACCAAACCTTTATCACATATCAAGATCACATACTTACTCATGAGACATGATCATCTCCCTTCATCTTCATGAAGATTCAATACATTTTCAAAACTTTGACCTGGTTTGATTAAGTCATCATACAAACTTTTTGTGACTTGTCTCTTGTGATCACATCTATAACAAACTTATTTGACTAAAAGTTGAAACTAAAGGTTTCCTAAGACCAAAAAACTCCCCCTATGACCATGAATTCTTTATGCTTCTTACTTTCTAGCTAAGTGCTTCCATGAAGCTTAATGAAGTCACCTCTACTCTAGAGAACTATAATAACATGAGTTTAGGAGATTCCTAAATCTCCATATCCTTTTAGGATTGAACTTCCTTCATAATCCTCTTATGATTGATTTGTCCTTCTAATTTGACTCATTTAGTCTTTGCTTGAGAAAAAATTTGGCCTGATTTATTGATCTCGTTTCCTTCATCAATAAACTATGTTGATAGAGATAATTATTGGCACTCTTTTGCATCTTGATTGTGTTCTACCATGGAAAATAATCCATTTGAACTTGCATAATAATTGTCAACCTTATCCAACTTAGGTTTCCACTTACTATTTCTCTCTTGTGTTTTAGAAGCCTCCAACATCTTGTCTTATCTTTAAAAGTTATGCTTACAATAATTTAAAATTTGATGAACCTTATGATAGTTAAATCATGTTATCCCTCTAGATGAAAACACACCATGACCCATACCTCTTAGCTGATGGTTATCCTTATAGTTCCATGCAAATTAATTATTGAATGGCCTTCTATAATTCCTTATTTAATGGATAAATTGATTACATGACTAAAAATATCCTTTGAAAGGATTATCATATCTTATGTTATTAGAATTATTTATAGTTTTAACCTTTGTTCTATCATTATCATAATTCTTTGATTAATCTTTGACCTTTTTGATCATATTAGTGTCCTCTTGATCTCCAATAAAACCAAGACTTATCATTAGTAATCTTTTGACTAATTAGAAGATTATCTAGATTATAGGTGCTCTTTTCAAACCTTACAAAGAACTTAACCCTATTTGATGCTTGTTTCAATTAAACTCTCAAAGAGTTCACTTCAGCCACATATCTTGCACATTTTTCTTCTTTTACTTTTAGGCTTGTAGTTATAATTTCAAGTTGACTTTCCACTTGTTTGACTATTTCCTGTTGCTCCTTGGAGTTGTTCCTTAGTCTAGAATCAAACAATTTGATTTGATCCTCATAGTATTTGATAAGGGACCTCATCACCTTATTATTTTTCTTGACCTTATTCAATTTTTCTAGAGTATTCATCAACTCAACTTTAAGATCCACCTCATCTCCTTTTTCATTTGAATCACCAACAACACCTTCAATCCATATGGATTCTTCTTGATTTGAGTATTTTATTTCTTTATCCATGAAGAGAGATACATTAACATCAAGAAAATCACCTTCATGATCACTCTCTAAATCACTTATTTCACTATGATTAGATGAGCTGTAATCTCCCTTGGTATAAAGACTCCTTTTGTTTTTAATAACCTTTTCTTATTGTCATATCTTCTGAAGCTTTTATTACTCTTATCATATTTGTAGGAATTTTTATCATCATCATGATATTCATTATGTTCAAAATCATTATTTATCATATGTTTTTGAGGACACTATTTAGAAAAGTGTCCAACCACTCCATAATTGAAGCATTCAAAAGGCAACTTGCCTTTGTATTTACCTAAATATGTATTTAATGTTTTTACAAACATAGCTATTAAATAATCATCATACATATCATATTCATAATTATTTATGATATTATTACCTTGTGACTTCTCTTTTGGATTATTTTTTACCTTGAATGTAACTTAATTCTTTATAGGTCTTCCTTCACTTGTCCTCATCTCATAAGTTGTTAGGGTTATTTAAAGTCCAGCCATCTCAAGTTTATCTAGATCTTGCATTTATTCAATAACACGTACCTTAGAATAAAATTTCGGAGTTAGACACCTTAAAACATTTTGAATAATAGTAGTCTCTTTCAATTCTTCTCCTATACCTCTTATGATGTTGACCGCCTCATCAACCGTTAATAAGTAAGTTGCAATGGTCTCATCTTCATTCATTTTTAGACGTTCAAATTGTCTTCTATGAGTTTGTAACTTGGCCAATTTGAATTTGGAATCTCCCTCATGAATATTTTTCAAATTATCCAACATTTATTTGGTATATGTATATATATATATATAGAGTGCATAACTTTCATAATTTTTTCTTCAAATAGACCATAAATAATGTCATTCATTGCTTTTGAGTTGTTTTCACTAGCCTTCTTACCTGCTGCATCTATATGAGGAATAGGCGGTATAGTATACCCATGCAAAACTAATTACCAAACATCATGACCTTGAGACATCATATATTTCCTCATACTCACACTCTAAAAATCATAATTGGATCCATTAAACAATGGAGATTTAATTATAGAGAAACCACCCTGATTTTGACTAGCCATCTTAGCTTGTTTAGAATATCCTTTAGGTTGTAAGACCTCCTTCCAAGGACATGATATGATAAAAAATGCTAGAATAAACTATTGAGAGGGTCAAGTTAATAATTTTATTGAAAAAATATATTCAATTCCATTCATCATTTCATGAATCATTCATTCACATAAAAGATCAAGTGCATAAGTAAACAAATATACAAGCATACCACAAGAGAACATAAGAGATATGTGTAAAAACCTCTTGGGTAATAAAACACACTAAACCATTCACAAGGAATATATAAATATAATTTTATTATCCAAGTTTTATTGAATAATCAACTTCATAAGGATTTCTAACCCCTATGTAGATAAGCACCAACTTAACTAGTCTTATACAAGCTCCATCTTACAAGGAGGCTCCAAACCCCTAAGTAACTTAGAACCAAACAAGTTACCTATAATATATTATAAAATTATAACATGTACTTATAATATTAAACTAATTATTTCCTCCTTTTTTCACTCTTTACCCTTCAATCTTACTCAAACAACCTCTTAGGCCTTCTCACTAAAATAGCCCTCTTTTGTAGAAATAGGTCAAATGACCTTCCTTAATACCTATAGATAAATATTTATATACTCATATGATGTTTTTATAAGATAATTTATGATATTAAATCTCTCAACATATTCTCAAAAAATAATATTTACTTTGTTGAATAGTTCCACATCTTAACTAGTCTATTTAGGCCTATTAAGCCTTCTTAAGTACATGACCCTTGCTCTCACCCATATTAGTTGGAAAAAAACCTTTAAATACATAAAATAATATTTTAATAGATTAACATATATGTTTAAAATGTGAAAAAAACATTTCATAAGTCTTCCATAGTCCATAAGGATCAAATCCTCCATTAGGCCTAATGGAAACCTAATGCAATTCAGTCTGTTCTATCCACACGCTACCATTCTAACCATTAGGAACACTTTTTGTCTTATAAAATGGATTAAAAAATTCATAAATGACTCAAATACACCTATTTTAAGTTCACATTGGGTCCCCAACTCCATTTTTCTCATTTAATTACTTGGACCTACCAATTAGGTCTCCTCGTCATTAGGCCTTCTCACTATGTGTAACTCTGTCTTGCAAATTTGAACCAAATACACAAATTTACCATATAAAAAATGATTAAAATAATACTAATAGGATAATAATGACATAAAAAAAAATTAAAATTATTTTTTATCCACCACATAGGATAAAGGGCCTCAAGAACACTCTTGTAAATGACTTAGAAACACTAAACACTATCAATACACAATCAAAATCATTTTACTTTACAAGCTTGATCAGGGACTTAAAATGAGAAAAAAAAATATTTGGATGATCATATTAGTAATTTATAACATATTAAATATCTTTTAATCATTTTTCTTAGTGAAAAATGACTCAGGGACATCATTTTCACAAACAAAAAAGTTGCCTGTAGGACCAAAAACATAGTCAAGAAAATAAACTTATTGAACACTTATGGAAACAATTACGTGATATTAAAATTTAATTATATGAAACTTTATAATCCTTATAATATATATATATATATATATATATATATATATATATACACATATATATATATATATATAAATATAAATATATATTTCATGGTCATCTAAAAATATTAGTCTTATATACCAATCTCACTATGTCACTCTACATAGACTCCACTGTGCTAGATAGACCAATTTGATGATAAATTTTTACATAGGTGTAGGCATCATAAAAAATTATATAAAAATGGGATAGGATTTTTAGGTAATTAATAACTACCCCATGACTTAATATCCATCCCTAGTTCTCTACAACCAATCCCTAATCTCATTCTCACATTGGTTTCTCACTATTCTACTCATTAGGCTAGTTTAGTGATAAGATACCTTCCTTAGCTAGTTTTTCAAATTTTAGGTTAGAAACCTGATCAAAAAAATTCATGAGAATAAACTATAAGTATTTTTAATCATCTTCCATTCATTTTCATGCTTTGACCTAGTCAACCCTACCTGTAGTATTAGAAACCTTAAAAATAAGGGTTTTTTGGTAGCTTCTACTCAATGTCACGATAAATAAAAACCACTTAAGGAAACATTAAAGAGTAATTTACATGTCTCAAACACATAACTAGGTAAAATATACCATTCTAATATATAAATTATTAGATCTTTCCTATCAGGTCTTTATAAGGGTTTTAAGAGGGTTTTGACTGCCTTACTTTCTTAGTAACAATTCATAAATGATTGTCCCTCAACCCCAAAACCAATGAAAATAAATTAAATATATGGACCTTACCCAAATAACATGAATTTATCAATCTCTCATGAAATTTTTTCACATGCCAATGAACATGAGAAACTTTTGTTTAGGTTTGTAACACTTAATTTTATGCACATAATCAACCTTATCACCAAAATTCTTTATTTTTCCTATAGGACATGACTTAAAAATTTGTAAAAATTAGTAACATGACATATCACACCTATATAAATTCTCTAAAGAGACATGGAATCCTTGTAAAATATATTTACCCCTTATTAGGCCATTATAGGTCACTTTGTGCATTTAGACCTTATACTACTAGTCCTACTTGGACTATGAACACAACCTGAAACCTTTTATAATATTTTCAAAACTTCATACCCATGTCATAAAACATCATAACATACTCTCACACTATCACCCTTGATCACATAAGTATCCAATGTATCAACTCACCATGATACTAGACTTATCTCACTAAGGCCCCAAGCCTACAACTTCTCACTAAGTCTCTTCATATAGTAGTTAAGCTTAAAACTTTTCCTTTTAACTCATATTAAAGGATTGTTTGAATCTTCACCCATGTTAAAAATTAATTATGCCTGATCTGACCTAAATCAAAAAGTTTCACCATAAATCATGTAATAGATGTAGACTAGGCTACTTAAGATACCTAGTACTCAGATTTTGGACACAAACAAGCTAGCTTTCAATGACATCATTCTTTAAACTTGATTCTTAATAGACTTATGAGATTTTTCTCAATCTCATAATAACATTGTATCATAAGCTCATAAGGACATGTTGACCTATGTTCTTACCTTGTATGCTCTTTAGTACTTAGAGATTCAGAAAATATGCTTCCTTTGTATCTTGAACATGAAATTGAAATGTCATCAACCCTAAAAAATGATACCAGGTTGCCTTAAAATTTTCTCTTAAAAGAGGAAAAAAACTTCTTTGTCACACACTACTTCACTAAGTATGACATCAACTCATAATTTTGACCTAAAGGACATTTAACTTAACTTTGACATCAAAGAAAATATTAATGCCTTAATACCAACATTAAGAATATACCTCAAAAATGAACTATCCTTATGAGAAAATGGGAAGATATACTTCTTGATAGACTTACAAAACACTAATTGTATTTGTTTCTATTTAATATTATAGCCACCATTGGTCTCTTGACACTTGACATGTTGTGAGAGGGTCATTCTTTGCCAAAAAAAATTGATTATAGTCTTTGAAAGCACCTTCATGATGATATGTTATCCCAAGAACATGTATGTAGAGACCATTGAGGTTATTTAAACTTTTTGCTTCATTAAAATAAGTCCTTCAATCATTTTTTTAAATGATGGTTTGTAGTAGCCTTGTGGAGGGTCTACTTACATGGTTTTCAATGTGAATGCAACAACCCCATTGGGTTTTACCATAATATACCAATAATTTTATAAAAACATTAATTACACATATTCATCATATAGATTTCACCATGTGAAACCTATGTAGTGATATTTAACTAAATATATTAATTTAGTTAACAAAATGGTATATAGCTAATCCACTTAGATAAGGATCACCATGAATAGGTACATAAGTCATGAACAATACTAAAACAATAATGAATACTACATCTCATCATAAATGAAATAGTACAAATTGAAACATGACCAATATAACATTATAACCACTATTGTAGAAGTAAAAAGCATAAATGTTATAGTTTTAAGAAACACATAATAATATCTCAAATGATAAAACATGATAAAAATATCCTATGATCAGAGTCTCCATGACTCAATATATCAATATGTAATCTCAAGTTTAGTCTCAAGTATAATACTCTATCTAGGAGGGAGAGTATTATCTGAACATTTTTCCACACCAACCACGGACCATAGATCCCCCATACTATACACCAAAAAAGGGGATGTCCCTCCTTTCATAGATGGATAGATAATGATGGTGAGGGAATCTAGAGTAACAAACCATAACCTATGTGTTGAAGTTCTCTAGTACATAATTTGTACCATAAATAAATATGTTCTAATATGATATCATAAAAATATGAAAACTATATTAACATATGAAATAACAATGTTTAATCAAAAAATTATTTTACATAAAGTTTTAAATAATAAATGATCTCTAGGATTAGTCAATTTCATACACACCACTCAATTAGATTACACCACATCTTCCATTGATGGTGATAATTAAGCCAATGGAATCCATCCACTACTTAATTAGGGTCATAAAAATGATATTTGGTAAAAATACATAATAATGTTGAAACCAATAGATTCATTCAAAATATTTCCATTTAGCTAATAAAAATTATGCCAAGTATAGAAATATCACATACATTCATTTAATCTATCAAATGAAAAGAAATGAATCCATAACATCTAATTTATTAAAAATAATAAACAGAATCCAAAAACTATCCTCAATATAATGTACCATTTGGGTAATGGTTATCTAGATTGCCATTTAATTTAACCATAAAGTAACTTATAGTGTTAATTCTCCACAAATTAGCATTATATCACATTCTTAATAAATTTTTAATATTTCACAAAAGAAGTTAGTCCCAAACATAACAATAAGCTTTGTATTTAAACTCTTAAATACTATATTTAATGTTTTTATACAAATATAAAAATAAAAAAAAATCATCATTTACATATTGTTATGATAATAACAAAGTATAAATGGTATAATATATAATTAACACCATTCATGCGTGTGTGTGTGTGTGTGCATGCATGCGCGCGTGCACACATGTGTGTTTATTCTGAATTCACACATACAAATATATTATAAATACTTTGTTTTATACAACATACTCCTAAGATGAGATCCACTATCATCCATCTTAGATTATATTTTATACACTAGTATACATTCATCTCACAAAAAAATATCCCATAACCTTCTTTAAACTAAGAATATTCCATTGTCCATAATAAATAAACACACAAAATACTATCATCATACATAACTACTCATTTATCTATTAAACTATTAAATCAAATATACCAAATCCATCAATTAATTTTGCCATTTAAATTGATTAGAAATGAGCAACTATAAACTCATAGTCAACTATACCCATTTGGGTTTGACATTATAAATCAGCTACATAATGTCAACCATGCCCAACTTGGGTTTCCAATAAAAAACATAGATTGGGATAAATAAACTATGAAAACATATAATTTAAAACCTGTATGCATAGTCTTTTTTTTCTTATTCAAGATTCTTTCTCAATTCAAACAAATCTAAACTATATAAATCACACAATCTGATTTCAATAAAATAGCTGTTCATAATTATATTGAGCATAGTTATAACTAAACTCTACCATGTATACTCTATCATTTTATGGTATTTTCTATGCATATAACTGAATGTATAACCTACAGTTTCTTATTCATCTACCCATACCTAGGTTATATAATAAGACTTAAACTAAAAGTGTTGAAATTCATTCATATAAATAAGTATGCACAATACAAGATTACATAGCATAACTAAGAGTATAAATTTATACTATTACCATGTATGTACACAATCATTAAATCCAAAGCCAATTAAATCCAATTGAACCCTAACCTCAAGTATGCATATATGAATATATTCATTCATTAATGTATTTACAAATAGTTCCCCATTAAGCCTTATGGTTCATGATGTAGGCATGTGTGTGTGAGTCTATATATATATATATATACTTGTATGCCAAATTTTCAAGCTTATATATATAGTCATCCATTAAAGCTTGAAAATTTGACATACAAGTATATATATATATATATATATATATATATGTATATATGTATATATATATATGTGTGTGTGTGTATATATATATGTGTATATATATATATATATATATGTATATATATATGTATGTATGTATATGTATATATAATCAGATTTAACTAAGTATATACTTATGTATATATTCATAAAACCTAAAAACCCCATTTTTAATCCAAAATGTTTAAATTGGTTTAAACAGTCAAATTATCATATAGATAAATGTTTTCAAGTCTATATTTCAATATACCCAAATGAATATATAACGAATTAGTTCAAAACAACTAGCTCAAGCTGTATTATATATATATACCCATCAGAATAATCTTTTAAAATTGAACAATGATTTTTAAATTACAATAGAAGTATAGGACAAAGCTTTTAAAATCCTAAAACAACCATGGGAAACTCTATGGCTCTACCCAAACCTCCTCAGGTTACCCTGGTTTTAATGTGGGGTTCTATGGAGGCTGAGCCTTCCACATAGATCTACATACAACCCATTAATTCTAAGGTTCAAATAAAGAAACCTAGTAACCAATTTTTTTTAAAAAACCATTCATATTTCACCCATAATAATTTAGTTACAAAACCTACCTATGAATTTATGAATTTCAAGAAAGCCAAATAGATTCCTTCTTCTCCTTATATCTCTTCCTCTCTATATGACATGAGTCATTATGTTCACAAACCTCTCTCTCTCCTCTTTTTATTCTTTTCCATTAACCTAATCACCATTACTTTCTCCACCATTAACAACAAATAAAAATTGATTGCATAAATGCATGCCTAGAAAACTTAACAAAACTCCCTATTAATTTATATTTGCCACCATGCAAATATAAAGTAAACTCCATGATTTTACCAAAATGATGATTATCCAAAGTCAATGAGTGGTTACTAACCCTAATCATCTCTAAAATTCTCTTAAACTCATTAAAATAATCATATGATAATCATTTTATATCCTTCATAAAATATGGAAACATTGACTTTGTTATTCCCTCATAGACTTCCCAAATTGATAAAAAAATAAAGTAAACAATAGTTATAATATTCATGTTATACCATGTGATGTCTATCAACCTAGTCAATTCAACTTTTTGTAATCTTACTTCATGTGACCCTACTCCTCCCTATGATTACACATCAGCTCATGTGCAAACTATCAACCCTAGTTATCCTTATTTAAGATAGTTTCCTCTTTAATTAAAGTTTCCCTTGTCATACTTCCATCCCCTATACATCCTTAGCAACTTACTACCATTTTGTGCACATATAGGCTCTCTAGACACCTCTTGGGGCCCTTTTTGAGGCCTTCTAACCACTTGGAGTGCACTTTTATCCTAGGTCACAACTTAGGGAGGAAACCCATGGCATAGGACACATGTTTCCTTCACAAAAGATGTGGCCTAGGCTATGGCTTGAGTAGAACATGCAAAAAAGGAGCAAGTTTAGCCCAAACAACTAAAAATGGTTACTTTTTGGCCTTTGGTAGATTAAAGTTGCCTTATATGATGCTCCATCATTAAGTTTAGCCTATCTTTCATGAATTTGTTTCTCTAATCTTCTATATTGATCATCACTCTCAAAGAATTTCTACCTTCTTAAATCTAACCTATTTCATTTTTGGCACACTTAACTTTCATTATGATAGGGGATGCCCAACTATTCTATAGTTTATCTTGGTGATTCAAATTTCTCTCTATAGTATTCCTAAAACTTGTTGGTTTCTCTTTATTCCCTTAAATAATATATTTAACATGTTTGTGTGATCCTTGAATTAGATCTCTCATAGTTGGTAGCTTCCCCTTCACCTCCTCTATTGCTTTTGGCTTTTGGTTTAGACTCAACTCACACACAACCTAATCCTCCTCCTTCACTACTTCTTATCTTGGATAATCAATCAATAAAAATTTTGAACAATAATTTTGATTTTTATATGATGGTAATTTTCTATGTAAAGTGAAATTCCTATTTGTTTGTAGTAGTATATATCTTAGGTTTTGATTGTTTTAGTGATTTAGCTTGTTTAGGGAATTATCTAGGATAGTTTCTAAAGTTATTGCATTTATATGTGGTTAAGGAATATCTTTAATTTCTTGAAATATATTCAATTACATGTCATTATTTATTTTGAAGCACTTCTCATTATATAGGAGAATCCTAATTTCTCCAAAAATTGTATGCATTTGATTAAGCAATTTCCTCTTTTGCTAAACCAAAAAAAATTATTATTAGGAAATAATAGTGTTGAGAACAAAGAATTAGCTTAGGCTTAGAATAGGCATGCTCTTGTACCCTTGTTTTAAAATGGATTTACTTCCTACAAATATTTCATTTGGCCTAAAAGTTCCTTTTCTTCTAAGTTTATGCATTACCTATTATCTCTCTTTATTTATCATTATCATTTTTATAATTTATATGCAAGCAAATTTCTAGTCTTAGCTACTCACTTTACTAAGGTTATACTCACTAGAGATATCTTCATCCTTTGTGTGATTTATCACACTAGCCCTAATCTAGTTTACAAGTATTTTTATAGCTTGGTGTAAACCAAAAACTGAATAGCCTCTTTATATCTCTAGTAACCCATAGAAGCCTTAAGCCTTCTAGCCTTCTAGTTGTTTGTTTAAGTAGCTTATCTACCCCTTGCAAAACACTAGTAGTTCCATTTAAATTATTAGAGTTATATAATAGAATGCCTAGTGGGACTCCACATATGGTTTCATGATAGTTATATCTCATTTAGAACTCTCCTAGCCAACTCCCCTCTATTAGTTGTTAGGATTTACTTTTAATTGTGTTCCATCTCTCACCTTGGTTGTTTTATCCTACTTTGATTTTATTTTGTTTTCCATATTGGTTCTCTATATTTTTTAATTTATTATTATCTCTCATGTTTCTCTTGCTTTATTGCATCCATGACCAACCTACCACTCTTGGGATGCCAATCCCATCAGATTTAGGGCCTTATCCCTGAGCTCACTCATGAGAAAGTCATCACTACAATGGAATGCCATAAACACTATAAGATATAAGAGGTTCCCTCAACCTAGAATGGTGACCTAAACCCTCTCATGTTCCATAGGGAATAATATTGGTAGGTTTATAACCAATAGAATTAGTCCCCTTTTCACCAATATGATCTTCATTCATCCAAGTATCTTTCCCTTCAACCTCATACCATGATTTATTCAGCCATTTGAGGTGATGAGGACCCCTTTGCATGATTGAGGCCTGATGAGCCATATGTGATCATTTATAATTATTGCAGATGCCTTTAGGTGAATTAAGTACACCCTTCTCCCCTAAGAGTAGGTGGCATACTTCTTTTGTAAATAGAGTTCGCACCCATATAGTTTTGAGTGCCTCAACCAATTATCATGTGATTTCCTCACCTCTTTCTTGATAGGAGATTATACAAAAATAACCCCATCATGTCTATGTTGTGGGACATAAATATTCTAACTTAGTGAGGCACCTCCATCATGAAAAGTCCTCCCATCCTCCTAGTCCATCCTTTAGAGTCTCAAATGAGCATACTGATTTCAATTGCCATTTGTAAACTAGATATCCATGGGATGCCTATCTCTAGCATCAACACCCTCATGTTGAACCTCATCTTATGGAACATGATCAAAATCATGGAGACCTCAGTTAACACAAGTGTTTCCATGAGTATTCCCCATCATCCCATCATCCCTATATAAAATAGTAACTTTCCTATGCTCATTCCCCACCCTATGGTAGGGATGATTTTTAGTATGGGTTTCTCCTATATCAAGAGCCATTTTAGCATCATACCTTATGTGATCAAGGTTGTGATGATGTTTATTGTCATAGATAATATCATAACCACAATCAGCCTCCTCTTGGAGCTCATCACCAATCGACTATCAACTATACTTATGAGAATCTTCATAGGAATCCTCTATCCCCTTGGGTATGTGTTATTCTCCTTCTTAATCCTATCCTTAAACTATCTAAGTTCAATGGGACTTGGGACTCTAGTCCCACATAGCACATCATGACATTTATGATGGTGTGTATGGATTGAGAACAAGAATAAGGCATGATGTTATATCTATTTTCTCAATCTCTTCAAGTTGAATCTCTCATTAGGTTTTAGAATCTACCTTTGGATTCTTTTTCTAGTTTACATCTCCTTATGGATGACTTCCTCCAGTACTTTGATATCTCCAAACCATTTAACCTCATAATTCAATCACTTAGCTCCATGTAATAGGCCAAGGGTGGGTTGAAATTTGATTTTGTGCATTGGTGGCACTCATCCATCTATAAATGTAGAATAATGATCAACATTATGACATGTTCACATGAGCATTGATGTAGGAGTTTCACCTTGAGGTTATTAAGTGTGATCCCACCTTGTATGATGAATCTATTAATGAGTGTCTAGATATTGAAGTCTTTGAGGTATGTATAGGTATATACCCTGTGCCAACCCAAAATTCATCGTCTTCATGTGATCACAACCATAACATGATTGATGATGGTGTCATGGATTCTCCTTTCAAGAAGAAATACAAGAAGGATAGCCATAAGGTGAATGTTTTGAGTAAGAATACATCTAAAAAAAGCTTTACAAATTAAGCACAACAAAACCATAGATAATATCTCCTTATGACCCTACCAAGTTTTGTAATTTACATCATATGAAGGGCCATGATAATGCCAATTATGTTGTTTGGAAGTCCAGTGCATAAGCCTCACCTTAATCTTAGAGTTATTCACTTGTACAATCCAACCATTAATTTAATGTGTTTAAGGAGCCTCTACCTAACCATGACAAGGAAAAGAAGAAATCCAAGGATAAGTCCCATTATTCCCCTTCTTCTTCTACCTATTTTGACTCCTCTTCTTAGGATGACCAAAGAGGTAAATCCAAGTGTAAGAATAGGAAGGTCATTACTGCTATTAAAATTACCTCTACTAGGCATGAGTGTTTTCTAAACATGCACTTGGGTCAGGTCATCGACCTCATTGGAGAGATTAGTAGTGTTGGGCCTCTTGTCCAGTTGATGGGGGTAGGGAACCCCAAAGTTAGATTTGAATTTTAGTGTAACATCCCTCTCCAAGCTAGAAAACATCCTTACTCCATCATAGAGGGGTTATAGGGCCTCTCAATTACGATCTCCATTTGGGACCTCTTCACCTTTGTCCTAAGCAAAGCGGTCTCATATTTGATGAGATTGGTGTTGGGTGTCATTATTCCCTACATTTAATCAACTTTTTGTTGATGTCATATTTAACCAAGGCTATGTTTAAAGCTATATCCAACAAGAGGAATCATAGTGATTTAGTAATTGATTGTAGGTATTTGTATTTTTTTCTTTTTTTTTTGTTTTTGGGGTGTTTTTAATGTCTTAAGGATGACTTCATCAAAACCTTATTAGAATAAAATGATGAAAATTGTTGAAAGTAAACACACGTTTACATAAATGAATTTGCTAGAAGTAAACACATGTTTTCAGAAATGAATTTGCTAGAAGTAAACACACGTTTGTAGAAATGAAATAGATTACTGGAAAATGATTGCAAAGAAATGAAAATTTAATCTAAAACATTTACAGGAATAAATTTACAAAAAAAATTAACTTTAAGGAGTTTGAAGAATTTATAAATTTAATAGAGTTACCTATTTGCTTGAATAAAATATAAATACCGACCAAAAATGAAGATCCTAGTTCTTTGGAAGATTGGTCCCTTGTTCTAGCTAGAAACAGGATTGAATAATTTAATTTGATTTTAAAAT
This sequence comes from Torreya grandis, assembly GCA_037957365.1. NCBI lineage: Eukaryota > Viridiplantae > Streptophyta > Pinopsida > Cupressales > Taxaceae > Torreya > Torreya grandis. The sequence goes on from JARHVA010000086.1 coordinate 4,527,555, forward strand.
AGAAATGGCTATTTCATTGATAAAATATTTTGTTTTACAAAATTTACTAATCTATCTTTTTTCTCTCTATTCTTTAATGATCTTCTCTATATATCCTAAATTCCTAGGTCTGCATATATAGATGCTTTGATGGTTGTAACTATTTCATAGATATGATGGAATGGAATTACGCACAAAATAAATGCTAAATCAAGATGTGTCTAGATCTCTAGATGTGTGATAAATATCTTAGATCTACAAATATAGATATTGGGAATCTGTTCCTTATTTAATGGGATCATTAACCTGACAGATCGCTGGCTATTTTGGAATAGATCCTTATTAGTTCTATATCTAGCCACAAAAGTTATATCTTTATTTGCAGGAGTACCAGAGCTAATTCAGATAATTTTGGGGCTAAATATAGAGTTCTAAAGCCAATTCTAAAAATGTGACAACTTGAAATAGTATGGTGGAGTTCTGGAACTAAGCTCAATTGATTCTAATGCTTCCAAAAACATGCAATCCACTTCATATTTGTTCTTTATCCTAATGATGACATGTTGTATTACAAAACTTGAATTTTCCAACACACTTTTTAGGAATTAGAGGTTTTTTTAAATGTTAGAATCATAATCAACAAAAGATGGATAATTACATCCTAACTCATCTCAGATCAAAATCAAAGTTACAAGATGCAATCAAACTTAATAGAAAGAAAGAGTAAGATGAGGTCATTTATTATACATTTATCAGGCATATCCTAGCCTCATCATTTTCCCCCATACTTATTTGTAAGTCCCTTTAAGAAATTCACTCTTTAAATTCAAGATTGTATATCCTACATTCCATTTGATTGTTTAGATCAAATGGCTAGAACTAAATATCCCAATGCTTTGATCTAGAGGTAGTATACCCAGCTCCTGCTTCTAATTTTCTTTTCCATTCCACAAATTGAGTTGGATTTTGAAGTTCTCTATTTTTCCAAGGAGATATGGGAGTGAGAAGTAGAGGTGACATTGCCTACATGCCTATCCATATGCACTAGGGAGTTTCATTGATTTGAGGAATTATTGTGCATAAAGCTTTTTCCCTTTCTAGACTCTAGATCAAATTTGAAGGGGATATTACTTCCCTTATTTTCAATGCCACCAGAAGAAATTCCCATCTTTTAAACATGCATCATAGATATTATCAAAATTTGCCTTCTCATAAGAGGTGAAGACATCTATGCTTTGCTGTAAATTGAAAATATAAGGTCCCTTGAATTTGTCATTAAATGCATGGGATTGGAAATGTGTAGCAAAGGCGAGTGGGTTACCATAATGAATTCTCATATAGAGACCGGATGAACTAGCCTTTGACCAATGCTCTGACTCCCTTTCCTACCATGGAATCTGATTTTGAAGAATAGAGATAAATGCATTAAGTTGGCTTTCCCCTACATAAAAATTGATCATAAAACCTATATTTCTTTCTATCATAAAATTGCAGAGGTAAAATTCATAAAGAAGATTTTTTTGTTCTGTATTGGCTAAGGAGTAAGTGGCCAAGAAATCAGTTTCATCTTTTATTTCATGTGGAAGGCCACATGCTATCCTTACCAACTACTAATGAATGAATTGTTCTTCTAAAAACATGTTATAAATAGGAGAAGGTCTTCTACACGCAAGCAATTGCTCACTCAACATACAAACTATTTGTATTTTCACAAGACATTTATACTTATCATTTTCCTCATAAAATTTGTCTTCCCATTCCTTCCTTGCTTTCTCTTCTTCTACCAGTTTGCCTTTCAAGTCTGTATTGGTTGCCTTGATTACACTGAGTTCTCTGCATGTATCATCCCATAACTACTTGAGTGGTAGATAAGTCAATTGAATCTATGTAAAGACTGTTGACACAGAGGTATGTATTATACATTTTTCTTCATTCTCCATTAGTTACTTTTAATCTCTGCTAATTCCTCATTTTTGACTATGAACTGGTTTATTAATTATTCAAAGAGCATTTATTTATGTTCTAATTTGAGTTTGAGGAAGTTTAATTCCTCATTCTTTTCCTTGATAATGAGTTCTAATCTAGACAAAAATAGAGCTTGTTTAATCTGCTATTTTTGTTCTTTCTCTAAAATTTCTTGGGGAATTAAACATTCCTCTTCCACCATAGGGGATTTCCCTTTCCTTCTCCAAGATGATTGTTCATCTTCTACATGTGATGGTGCTATTGTCTCACCCATTTCTTGGAAAGCTTGTTCTTCAAATCTTTCATCTCCTTCTTCCTTTTCTATTTGGCTTGGTCTAGGAGGAGTCATGGCCATGTTACCCAAAATATTAGTAGCTTCAGTTTCTAGCCTTGCTTGTTCTTCCATCTCCTCTGGAATTTCTTTAGACCTTTTATGACATCTTCTTTCTTGAGGAGCCTCAAAATGTGCAGACATACGTCTCCTTTTAAAACTTCTTCTGATGTTCACCTTTTGCTCAGGCCTAGGTGAACTATCACTGTTAGAGATAGGTATCAGTTCTTCTATAGCTTCTGTAGAAGAAGAAAGGTTCTAAGAAGGCATAGTAGGGTCTGTAATTTTAAATTTTCTTTTATATTTTCTTCTTTATGGTATTTTCTCTTCCCCTAATCTTTTCTTTTCTTTAGCAATGACATCATTTTTCAAATAAACTGAAGGGGCAGGGGGAGTTGTTATTTTTCTTCTAGAAATACCAAGTTTTTGCCTAAATTTTCCAAGAAATTTGTCCCACATTGCTTCCCCATTTTTATTTGAAAGGAAATGGTGTTGTCATACCAAATGCACTAACCCATGATGGCTGATTGTTCCTACACCCCAAGAATACCTCTGGGCCATTGTATGGATGGAGTCAAAAAGAAACCCTGGAAGGTTTACTATATATTCTAGTTTCTTAGCTCCATATCTAAGGTGTATAAGGATTTTTAGGACTTCTTTTCCTACTATCCCACATTATCCATCACAAATTAAATACTTAATTATCCAAAATGCTACTCTGTCAAAGGGTTTAGGTAAGCTGGCCCTTTTGACTCCTTTAATGATTTTCTTTGTTTTATAATTATACTAGGGTTCAACTTCCCCTTCTTTCAACAAGGTTTTAGCCAGGTCTTTTAATGTCCCCTTGATAGGGTTTGGGACATGCACTATTGGTATTCCAGACATTTCACTTATTACATTCATAGAAAAAGGAATAAAAAGCTTCCTAATTTTTATCCTTGATTGTTCTAAATTGATAACAAATTATCTTACCAGTTCATAGTTATACTTGGGAAATTTCCTTAGAAACTCTAGCCAACCTGCCTTTTGAAAGATGGTTGCTAGTTCTTCATCTGCAAGGAGCTAAGCATCATTTTTTGGTTCTGACTTCTTTTTGATTCCCATGATTCATGCTTCTTGAATCTTACATAGGTTAGTTGATGATTGCTTCTCTTATCGATAGAATTGATTATTTTAACTATGGAACTAGCATATTTGGTTGCTAATTAGGTGAGTTCGGTAGTGGAATTACTGTACTCAGCTATGGAATTTAGTGATTTTCACTGTGAACCTACTTTACTCAGCTATAGAATTGATAGAGGTAATTCGTTGTATCTCTTTTGAAATTTTTTTGTAACTAGCTTTTACTTTGTTGGTTCAAGAATGATTCTTTATGACTATCCACCAACTCATTCCATCATCAATATCCTTCTCATGATTTTGCACATTTTAACATGATGTATAATAAATGACTCATCATACTAATCTTTCTAAATCAAGTCTAATCACAAATGCAAACTTTCAATCTAACCTTTAACAAGTTAAAAACATAATTACCATCCTTGATGATGTAATCCCTCCATCATGATGACTCATCATTCCTAAAAAGTGGTTAGAAAATAGTTATAAAAAATCTTTATTTAAATTAGCCATTTATTGAGAAGATCAATCACCATTACTAGTTTTCAATTGATCTTTTTTTTTTGGAGAAGAGAACGTCATTTACTAGTTTTCATCTTCTTCCCATTATTTTGGATCTTTTCATTTGATTATTTGATCATTTTGGAAGAACTAGATTTTTCCATATGATCAAATTCTTTGTTTACTTCAATCTACTTCAAGAATTCATCCTTAGTAGGAGGCTTCCTATAAAGTTTTAGCATGTGTCCATTAACGAAGAGTACTCTTCTATTATCATCAATACAAAGTAACTAGATAGAACCATTGTCAAATATCTGCTTGATCTAATAAGGTCCCAACCTTTTGGTTCCTAATTTGCCTTTAAATTGTTGGTACTTAGAGTAAAACAACAATGCTCAATCTCCTACTTTGAATTGTCTTTCCTTGATATGTGAATCATGACATTACCTCCTCTATTCTTGGATTATCTCTATCCAATGAAGTGTTTCCATTCTAAATTCATCCAATTCATTGAGTTGAAGGATTCACTCCTTTTGAGCTATATCCAATTCAATTCCCACCTTAGCTATTGTCCTCAATGTCTATAGTTTGAACTCAATAGGCAATAAGGGATTTTTTCCATAGACTAACTCATATGGTGAAAACCCTATTGTGGTTTTCCAAGTTGTATTGTAATCCCAGATAGCTTTAGGTAGTCTGTTTACCCAATCTCTTCTTTCAGCTTCAAATGTTTTAGTGAGGATGTTTTCTAATTCTCTATTTGTTACTTCAACTTGTCCATTTGCTTGCAGGTGATAGGGAGATGACTTCTTATGATTGATATGATAATATGTTGTGAAGTCATGGATCATGTTGTACATAAATTATGGTCCCAAGTCTAAAACTAAGCTTCTTGGTGCTCCAAACTTTACCATAATTTTATGCCAATGGAAATCAGCAACTATTTCTTTAGTGGCATTTGATAAACCCTACACTTCTACCTATTTTGTTACATAATTAGTACACACAAGAATGTGCTCTTTTCCTTGTGAAGGAGGATTAAAGGGTCTACAAAAATCCAATCCCCATCTCTCAAATGGTTCAGTCCCTACTTTTGGTTGCAAAGGCATTTCATTGGTAATGGTTGGTTGTCCCATCCTTCGACAAGGATCACACCACCTGATATGTCTCTTCACATCTTTGTATAGAGATGGTTAATAGTAACCAGTGCCGAGTATCTTGTGAGCTATTTTTTTCACTGAATAGTATCCTCCACTTGGTTCATCATGACATGCCCAAAGGATGTCAAATATTTCATCTTCTCTCACACACCTACGTAAAATCAAGGACCACATTTAAATAGTATTCCATTTAACTATTTGAATTGTGCACTAGTTTTGATTAACTTCTTTATTTTTTTTAGTGAAAAAAAGAGGAAACTTCCTTGTTGAAAGATAATTTTCCATGTCAGCAAACCATGGTGTATTAGCTAAAATAATAAATAATTGTTCATCTAGAAAGTTGTCCTTGACTGGATCCTGCTCACCTGTAGTGGTCAATATTGACAAAAAATTAGCTACCACATTAGATTTTCCTTGATTATCCATAATGGTAATATCTCATTCTTGTATAAGTAATAACCATCTAATTATTCTACCTCCAACCATTGGTTTGTTCATTAAATATTTAATTACTGAGTGATCTGTATGTACAAATATTTTGTACCCTGTAATGTAATGTCTAAATTTATTGATTGCATAGATCATAGCCAAAAATTCTTTTTCAGTGGTAGTGTAATTTCTTTCAGTGGGAGTAAGATTTTTACTTAGGTAGTAAATAGCATGAATTCTTCCTTCTTCATCTTTCTGTCTCAAAACTACACTAATTGAGGTATTTGATGCATCAATTTGGATGTGAAAAGGTTTTTCCCAATTAGGTCCTTGCAATACTAGGGCAGTTACTAATTTCTCTTTAATTTTTTCAAAAGCATGTTGATACTATTCATCCTCAAAAAATTCACAGTCTTTGGTAAGCAACTTAAACATGGGGGCAGCAATTTTACCAAAATCCTTAATAAAGCACCTATAGTATCCAACATGCCTTAAAAATGACTTGATATTTGTGGGGGTTTATGGAATAGGCAAGTTTGAAATAATCTTGATTTTGTTTTGGTCAACCTGAATTCCTCTTTTTGAAATATGGTGTCCTGATACAATCCCTTCATCAACCATTATCAAACATTTCTCATGACTAAGAGATAAGTGATGTTGTTTACATATTTTTAATACTCTATCCAAAAAATTTAGGGCATCATCAAATGTATCCATACATAGTAAAGTCATCCATGTATACCTCCACATAGTCATTTGATAGGTCTGCAAAAATTGCTAATACAACTATTTGAAAGGTTGCTATAGCATTACATAGTCCAAATGGAAATGCCCTATAAGCAAAGGTACCCCATGGACAAGTAAATGTAGTTTTGTCCTGATCCTTAGCAATAACTCTAATTTGATTGTATCCACTAAATCCATCTAAGAAGGAAAAGTACTATTTACTTAAAAGGTTGTCTAAGACTTGATCTATGAATGGTAAGGGAAAATAATCTCTTAGGGTGGCTTTGTTTAGTTCCCTATAATTAACACAAATTCTCCATTTTTCATTCTTTTTAGGGACAATTACAAGAGGAGACACCCACTGGCTATCGAAGATAAGGTAGATAAAACCTACTTGTAATAGTTTTTCAATTTCTTGGTTGACTGTATCCCTTAAGGCTAGATTAATCCTTCTCTGAGGTTGCCTAATTGGTCTAATGTTTTTAGTATAAATGTGATGGGTGTAAATACTTGGATGAATTCCCTTCATATCTCTATAGTCCCAATAAAAAGCTTTAGAATGATCCTTCAAAACTTCAAACAGTTTAACTTCTTCATCATTCTTTAACAAGCTATTAATATTCAAAAAAATTCCTAGTTGAATCTCAACATGTTTGGTTCTAGGATATGATGAACTGATTTGTTGGAGGGGTTCCATTAAGGTTTTTTGTGGACATGCATGTGGTAACAACATATGATATGTAGCAATATCTCTGAAATTTCCTAGAGGTAGAATGTTGGACAAGGGACAACATGAAGAGTTATTATACTTATCTTGTTGTAGGTCAAATTCCTCATTATTGCTATTTTCCAAAAATTCTTCATCATCTCCTAATATCTATAAAGCTAAAGCTACAGATCCTTCCTCTCCCTAAGAGAAATTGCATTCCTCTAAAGTGAAATTATCTTCATTTGTAGAGAATTGGTGTGGTTCCAGAACTAACTGTGATGGTTTCAGAATATATTTTGCATGTTATCATAGCCAAAGAAGATGAATTTTGCTCATTAATATCAGGATTATCAACCCATAATTTTGATTGATTATTAATAAAAGGTCATGCAGATGGATATAATTAAATTTTCTTAGAATTCTTACCATTTGAAATAGTCATATCACCTGACCAGCAATCAATTAAGGTAGCAACTGTAGCTAACTATGGTCTCCCAAAATAATGGGATAACCAAGTGTTTTACCTTTTGGTTTTAAGATAATAAGTTGACTAGATATTCCCATGATTCCACCATTACTGCCACATCTTTAATAACTCCTAGTTTTTCCACATACTGATCTGCCATCTGCAATATGGTATTAGTAGGTTGTATGCCTATTAATGATAATGTTATCAAAGTGTCCACTATCATTACATTGATAGATATGCCCAAATCAATCAAAATATTATGTATATCATTATTCCCTATAGAAACATAAATAATAGGGCTTACAAGATTTCCATATTTGGGTAGTAGGAGTTTTCCTGCTAATAAATCAACAAGTTTCCCATCTACTTGAATAGTCCTGGGGTACTGCTTCTTTCTTTTAAGTTTTTTAAAACATAACAGTTTGATTAACTTGTTTAACTCTAGAATATCCTTAATTTATTATAACAATGGTATTTCAATATTCAATCTTCTTAGTTCCTACACCAATTCAGATTACTTAAGTTCTATGATTTCTTTAAGTCTTTCTGGAAATGGAATCTCAGTAGAATTTATTTTTGGTTCCTTATCTATTTCTTTGTCATCTTCCTTAGGTGTAACTATGCTAGGGGTTTTAGCTTCTTTTGTCATCTCAGTGATTATAATAGGTGGACTGCTAACTATTTTGCCAGATCTAGTTTGAATGTTTTTACAATCCATTGTATTTAAATCAACTGATTTTGCTAGTTTATTTTATATACAGGAGTTATTTGTTTTTTTCTTGGGTTTGATACTGGTTGTGTTGGAATTTGTGTTTAGATTATGTTTTCAACTTGTGGATTTTGTGTTGGAGGTCCCATTATGGCTTGTTGGTTCTAATTTGGATATGTTTTCCCTTGCACATAATTATTAGGGCCCCATCTAGGTTGTGGCCAAGCATAAGGATTTCCTTGACCAGCCCAAGGTTGTTGATGTCCTTGAGTATACCAAGATTGACTTTCCCAATCCTGAGGATGCCATGTGGATTGAGGGGCCCAAGGTAGCTATCCCCAACTTTGTGGTACTGTTTGAGCTGCCCATGGCATCATCCAGGGATTAGGAGCTAGTCTTGGCATAAATTGTCCTTGGTTAGGTTGTCTCTAAACAAAATTTAATTCTTCTATGGTGGATGATGTATTGGTTTGTTTGAGCTAATTTTTTATGAGTGGAAGAAGAGAATAATCATTATTATCATGTTATTTAGATTCATAGACAAGACATACTTCTATATTATCCAAAGGACATTTCCTTATTACATGCTTCTTCCTGCATATAGGACAATACATGGCTAATGGTTCAAGTTGGGCATTTGCTTTAGCTTACAATCCATCCATGATGGAAGTTAATTAAACTAATATGTATATTTTAAATTTTTCCAATTTAACCATCAATTTGTTCATATCTAGATTCAAAATTTTAACCATTTTCCCTTTTCTAGGTCCACCCCTTATCCTTGAATAGTTTCTACAAATTTCTATGATTTCATCCATTCTTAATTGAGCAATGTTTCCTCCACTAATTAAATCAATGGTTTCCCTAGATTCATCATCTAGAACTTTGAGAAAAATGGTTTTACTTAAATCTTCTTGAAGTACATATCCACATCTTTTACTCACAAAGAGGAATCTATCCAAATAATCTTCCATATTTTCATCTTCTTCCTGTTTGATTTTGAAAAATTATTCCTTTCCATTTCTTCCTCTACAATAATTTTGATATTTGTCTAGGAAGACAATTTCCATTTGTTCCCAATTGGTAATAGAATTAGATGTTAATCCCATAAACCACCTCATTTTTGCATCCTTCAAAGTAGATGGAAACAACTTGAATTTTTGATTATCTATCTTTTAATCATAAGTCTGACATAGTACTTTAATTTCAAATAGAAACTGGTCAAGATCCTTAGATGACATTCCTCTAAATGTGGGCAAGTGTGTGGGTGAGATTTTTTTCATAGTGGTTTCATCATCCTCGATCTGAATGGGATAGGTAAAGGTTCTCTTAGGTTCTCTTCCAGCTTCTCGTGTCATCTCTCTAGTATTTTCTAGTCCCTTCTCCCAATCAATGTGGTATGTGGTCTATTTTAGGGATGGTGAAAAGTTAGGAGTAGGAGGTTGACTACTCAATTGAGAATAAAAAATTTCCCTCAATGGATCTTGAGAAATAATCCTTCTCCCTAAGGTTCTACATGGTTCCGGTGACTGATCCAAAAATTCCAAAAATGGCAATTTTGCTTCTTATCTTGCAGAAGATAATGGTGCCTCCAATTATTGCTCAATGTCCTTACTTAAACAAGAGGATGATGGAAATTCTTGTTCAGATAATTTGGGGAGAAAATTTCCCTTGGATTCTCGTGGTCTACTCATAAATTAGGGAAAATTTCATTAATTACTAAATGAATGATTGTTGCGCTTATTGACACCTAATTAGAAAATTCCAACTAGTGAGTCCCTGGCAATGGCACCAAAAAAGATGGGTGTCATTATTCCCTACATTTAATCAAATTTTTGTTGATGTCATATTTAACCAAGGTTGTCTCTAAATCTATATGCAACAAGAGGAATTGTAGTGATTTAGTAATTGATTGTAGGTATTTGTATTTGTTTCTTTTTTTTTTTGTTTTTGGGTGATTTGTAATGTCTTAAGGACTTCTTGGTCAAAACCTTATTAGAATCAAATGATGAAAATTGTTAAAATTAAACACACATTTGCATAAATGAATTTGATGGAAGTAAACACACGTTTGTAGAAATGAAATAGACTGCTGCAAAATGTTTGCAAAGAAATGAGAATTTAATCTAAAATGCCTACAAGAACAAATTTACAACAAATTTTAACTTTAAGGAGTTGGAATCATTTATAAATTTAATAGAGTTACCTATTTGCTTGAATAAAATATAAATACTGACCAAAAATGAAGATCTTGGTTCTTTGGAGGAGTGGGCCCTTGCTCTGCCTAGAAATAAGATTAAACAATTTAATTTGCTTTCAAAACAGAAATGGCTATTTCATTGATAAAATATTCTATATTAAAAAATGTACTAATCTATCCTTTTTCTCTCTATTCTTCAATGATCTTCTCTATATATCCTAAATTCCTAGGTCTGCATATATAGATGCTTTGATGGTTGTAACTATTTCATAGATACGATGGAATGGAATTATGCCTAGAATAGATTCTAAATCAAGATGTGGCTAGATATCCAGCTATGTGATAAATATCTTAGATTTGCAAATACAGAAATTAGGAATATATTCTTGATTGAAAGGGATCATTGATCTAATAGATCACCAACCATTTTGGAATAGATCCTTATTAGTTCTATATCTAGTTGTAAAAGTTATGGAGCTTATCTACAGGAGTACCGGAGCTAATTCAAACAAGAAAAGGATGATAAATTTCTTTGAAATTTGGGGCTAAATATAGAGTTCTAAAGCTAAGTCTGAAAATGTGACAACTTGAAATAGTATGGTGGAGTTCTAGAACTAAGTTGAATTGATTCCAATGCTTCCAAAAACATGTAATCAACTTTATATTTGTTTTTTAGCCTGATGATGACCTGTTGTATTATAAAACTTGAATTTTCCAACACATTTGTTAGGAATTACAGGGTTTTTTAAATGTTAGAATCACAATCAACAAAAGATGGATATTACATCCTAACTCATCTTAGATCAAAATAAAAGTTACAAAATGCAATAAAACTTAATAGAAAGAAAGATTAAGATGAGGTCATTAATTATACATTTATCAAGCATATCCTGACATCATCAATGGGTATCTCTCATGAGGGCCAATTATAGGATGATGTCTAGGTTTTATTTAACTTTGATGTGTTTGAACACCTTATCCTCCCATGTTATATTTTGACCCTACCTCTTTACCAGATGCTTTGATTCTTGCAAAGAGGGTTCACTTCCCCCTCTATATTAATACCTCCATTAATGATTTTCATGTTAATAGATACATTATTGATGAAGGAGATACATTAAATATCATGCCCCTACATGTGTTCAACAAGATTAGGATTATTTGGAATAAGCTCTCTGATTCTCACCACAACTATGTTGGTTTCAACAATGACATAATTATGCTAGTGGGAAACGTAAAGCTCTAGGCTAAGTTTGGCCCTAAAATATTCAAGATTGATTTTTGTGTGTTAGACTTAGATCTCTCATATAATATGATTCTTGGTCATCCTTAAGCTACTGCCATGTAATCCATCAACCACATTTTACATGTTTTAGTTCATGTATGAAGGTGAGGTTCACACCATAGAGGCTGACCTAAATCCCTAAGCATTACTTTACACAAATATAAAGTCCTTAGGCAAGGATTTGGATATATCCTCATGGGACTATATGGACTCCCACATACCCCTTATTTATGAGTCTCATTTTCTCAAGGATGAACATTGTGATCTAACTAAGTATTGATTAACATTCACTCTTTTGGATTTTAGCCCACATCAATCAACTCCCTCTCTAGTTCTATGATGCCAGGTTGGATCTTCCCTTTTTAGAGACCTCTTTCAAGACATTTCCTTGAATGCTAATCTTCCTATTACATAACACTTATCCCATTAGAGTATCATCTCTCTCAATTCATATCCCATGGAGATTTCTAGAGTCATTGAGTTTGATCTTGAGTGATATTTCATCCATGGTATAACATGAAACCTAATCAGTGAGAGGAGAGATTACAAGAAGTTTATGTTAATGCATTTTATGAATTTCCATCTTGTTACTTGTTTGGGTTCAGAGGTCTCATTCACCAATAATGATGCCACATTTAACACTCTTGTGTTTCAATTTATGACTAGTGAACCTAAAGATACATATGCCTATATCCTTACTCCCACATTTTCCCTATTGTTTATCTTACTCATCGGCTAAAACATGGCCTACCTTAGGGATAGGCCTTTGGTTATGGTGAAGTGGTGTCCTTCCCTCAAGGGTAGACATAGGCCTAATCCTATGGTGCTTTGGTAAGCCTCAAAGCCTATTAAAACACCCTCTCTAGGCCCTAATATAATGGATTACACCTCTCATGGAATCCATCATTAGACCCTATGGGTATCCATATCCATTTGTATTGTGTACTCATCCTTGGGTGTACCTTGAGATCAAATCAAAGTCTTTTACTTCTTCTAGTTGGTTGAGCTACTATTTGTTGGTATCTAGCCCTTTACCAGCGCTATATTTCCTTTTTGTAATTATTGTGGGTGGTGTACATTAGTGGTTGTGTCCTACCTCCCCTCCTAACTCTCTCATTATGGTTGGAATTGAGACACTATCTCTTAGTTGACCCCCACATAATAATGGTGGCTTTATTGGCTAAGATGCCTTTCCTACATCAGGCACTCTAACTCTTCCTTGCATCTACACAAAATAAAAATGTGACCTTGGATCAAGAATGTGTGTATTGGAATGAGATAAATTTGTTCAACCAACATGTTATTCTTTTCCCTCCCTCTCATTCTATTTTGGGTAAGTTTTGGGCCTTGTCTGACTCCCTAGGCCTACTTTTTGCCCTTTTTGGCCTAGGCCATGGGTTTTTAGGTTAATCCACAGATTGGTAGTGGGCCAAGCTATATCCCCCATATATTTTTAGTGGTTTAGGTTGAGGGTTTACCTAGGTAGGCCAAAGCCTAGGCTAGAATCCTTTTTTTCCCTTTCTCAACCTTCATTTCACTCTATTATTACTCTTGGAACTGGTAAACCTTCATCTTAGGGGTTTTGGCCCATTTTAGACATAATGAGAGAGTCTATTTATCTATTTGAGGTCTCCTTGGGTTCATTTTAGGACCATTATAGTCTCTTAGACCCCCAATTCCTCTAGTTTTTTAGGACTATGTACTCCTTATTGGATACATATTAGGATATAATTTCTTCTTTTAGTCACTCATTTCTTGACTCATTTATAGTTGATCTCTACTAAATCCCTCTCCTTCTTTAACTTTGGTTCTTATAAGTGTGGTTTCATGGTTGTGGTTACTCTAATACTTGCTCTAGTAATCACTAACTAGTCTTCATCCCTTCATGGACATCCTACCATCCTTCATCACCTTATACCCCAGTCAATATTGGTCTTTACCCCTCGATTGTGACTTGATTTTGTTCTTTATCTCCCTCATGTAACTCACTTATCCTAATCTATGTTGATAAAATACTTCTATATCATCCTCTTGCATCCCTAAACCCCATCATGGTATATATCTCAATGGTTATTCACATAGATGGTGGTAGTTGAGGCAACCTAAGACCTACCATTGTCACTTGGATTATCGATGACTCATGGAGATACGAGTTTGTTATATCTAATTAATTCATTACTAATAAGATAAACAATACAATCATGTATCACATTATCATTGATGTTTTGACTATTGCTCATATTCTAGGTGTGCACTATGTGCATTTATTCTCTAACTCACTATTAGCTATGTCTCAACTCACTCGTACCTAGTCCATCTTTAGCTCTGATTGTTCCCCCTCTTCAATGTGGCACACGATTTGCTCTCTTATCCATATCACCCATATCCCTCATAGGGAGAACACTAGGGCTAAAATTGTAGTGAGTGTCATTATAGATTGTATGATTTGATTTGAAATCACTTATTTCCCTTTTATGTAGAGCTAGAGTTAGAGTTAGATTTGGATGTAGATTACATAACATTTTCACTCTTACCCATGGATCACACCATTGACATCTTCTATCACCATCCTAAATTGGTAAGTGTAGGTAATGTTATATTTTATCATTTTAGTTATCACCTTTCTCTATTTTTATGTGGCTTGTAGGTAATGAATAACACTCCTTATTCATTCAAACACTAACTACTTATACCTTAGGGGCATATGTAATTGTACTTCCCATGACCCTACTCCTCCTTATGATTAAAAATCAGCTCATGTATAGACTACTAACCGTGGTTATATTTATTAGAGACATTTTCCACTCACATAAACCTTTATCACATCATGCATCAATCCTTTATATATCTTTAACATCTTATTTCCCTTTTGCATATAGATAGGCTTTCTAGATGCCTCATAGGGACCTTTTCGAGGCCTATTAACCACTTAGAGTGGAATTTTGACCTAGGACATGGATTATGGAGGAAAATCATGGCCAAAGATACATGTTTCATTCAAAAAATCCATGACCTAGGCCATGACTTAGGCAAAATATGTAAAAAAGGAGCTAGTTTGGTCTAAATAGCTAGAAATGATTACTTTTTGGCCTTTGGTAGATTAGGGTTACCTCATATTATTATCCATAATTAATTTTAGCATCTCTCTCTCCTAGATTTTTTGATCTTATATTCTCTCTTTATCATCTCTCTCAAATATATTTTACCTTCTTGAATCAAACTTGGTTCATTTTTGGCACACTTATCTTTCATTATGACAGGGGATGTTGTACTATTCTATAATTTATCTTAGTGATTCACATTACTCTATAGTGTTCCTAAACATTTTTGGTTTCTATTATCCCATTAAATACTCTATTTAACCTATTATTATGATCCTTGCATTGACTCTCTCATAGTTGTTAACTTCTCCTTCACCTCCTCCACTACTTTTGGCTCTTGGTTTCGACTCAACTCACACACAACCTAATCCTCATCCTTCACTACTTCCTATCTTTGATAATTAGTTGGTAAAAAGTTTTCAAAATAGTTTTGAGTTTTATATGAGATCAATTTTTTATAAAAAGTTAAATTCATATTTGTTTATAGTGGTATATATGCTAGGTTTTGATTTTTTTAGTGATTTAGCTTGTTTAGGGCATTATATAAGATAGTTTCTAAATTTATTTCATTTGAATGTGGTTAAATAATATCTTTAATTGCTTGAAATATATTCCATTACATGTAATTCTTGCTTTGGACATACTTCCCATTACATAGCATAATCTTAATTGCTCCAAATAGTTTATGCATTTTCTTAAACAATTTTGTCTCTTGCTAAACCATAAAATTGCATTATTAGGAAATAATAGTGTTGTGAACAAATAGTTATCTTAGGATTAGAATAGGAATGATCTTGAATCCTTTATTTAAAATGTATTTAATTCCTAAAACATCTTTCATTTGGCCTAAAAGTGCATTTTCTTCTAATTTTACACTTTACTTGTTAGCTCTCTTTATTCAACATTGTCATTTCCATAATTCATATGCAAGTAAATTTATAGTCTTATCTACTCACTTTAATATGGTTATGCCTTATAGAGATACCTACATCCTTTGTGTGTTTGATCATGCTAGCCCTATCCTAGTTTATGAGTCTTTCTATAGCTTAGTACAAGATATTAAAATATATAGCCTCTATAGTTCTCTTGTAGCCCATTGAAGCCTTAAGTCTTGAGCCTTATAGCTTTCTAGTTGTTTGTTTAAGTAGCTTGTGTACCCCCTGCCAAACACTAGTGGTTCTATTTAGATTCTTGGAGCTACACTTTTCTTGAAAAACTAACTAATTGTCTAACATAGAACATGATAATGTATTCAATAGACTATAGTTTAATGTAACAATGCCACAAAAAAACACTTTGTAAATGTAATGATTCACCATCTAGTGTGCTTAGAATATGAAACCTTTGGTCATGCATTTAATAAAATATAATGACTTTTAAAGCAAAGCTATTTATATCTTTTTACATTAGAATAAACACACACACACACACACACACACACACACACACACACACACACACACACACACACACACACACACACACACACACACACACACACACACACACACACACACACACACACACACACACACACACACACACACACACACACACACACACACACACATCATAATAATAATAATATTTAATTATTATTACCTATGTCTTATGTATACAATAGTAACTATGGAATACATTTATAATTTATAATTCCTACATAACATCAAAATGTTATACTATACAACCACACCTAATAAGGTAGTAAGGTAAGTACAAACATATATAAATTCACTCATTCAACCAAAAGATTACATTAAATAAGTTAAGATACATATTATCACTTAAATTAATGAAATTACTCAATACATCAACATGATCATTAATAACAACTAGATTAGTGAAAACATAAAGAATCATAGTAGTCATTTAAATGTAAAACAAAACATACTATAACTATCTATCAAACAACATAATAATGAAATACAAATGTGGTGTGTGTAAGGGTTTTGGGATTAATTATCTATCATCCCCCAACATCTTCATCTAAACCACCCTTTTTGATGATGCTCTCCCTCTATCACACTCTGAAGAAAGAATCTATCCTGCATCCATCTCATAAAAATGAAGGTACTTAGCCTGAAACATCATTATATCCATAAAATAATGTAGTATAAAAATCAAACATGATCATAATGTATAGAATGCAAAATTACTTCTAATTAATAGAAAAACAATAATTTAAATTAAGAAACACATAATTATCCCATAATTATCATATGCCATCAATCTTAATAAAATATTAGTTAATCAACTAATCAACCATAATAATCGACAAATCAAACATATTATTCAACTTAGAGAGAAATCAGAATGTGATAGTGAATGTGTATCAAGATTCCTATATGAGGCCATAATAATATTTTCAAACTCCATTTTCATGTCTAGAATCACTCAAAATACCTCTTAATGAAAAATATCCTTATAAGGGACAAAATGTCAGTCTTGGTGTCATGATTAGTCTTTTAAAGGTCTCTTTCATTACACTCCAATGTGAAATCAAGAAAAAGGGTATTAATAGAACTCATAATGTCATTAAATGAATCAAAAGAGTCCAAAATTCATTCATTAATGTCCTACTAGCCATGTATATTTCTATTTAAATGCTTATTAATGTGAAACAAAGTAAAAAGTCCTAAAAGTGCTTATGAGTTCATAAAGGGCCAAGATGTATGTTTCACTCATTAAAGTAATTATAGAGGGGTGAAATGTTTTATAATGTCTCATAAGGTCATTTGGAGGTTTTTAAAACTCTTTACAAACTCTTTAAAATCCCTACCAGTGGTTAAAGAATGCATTAGGCTTAGTTGTTTCCCTCCATTTTATCTATTAGTGGTGTTCAATTCTTTTAACATGAAAAAGCTTTAATTTAAACAATGATCTAAATTATTGCCTATATTTAATCCTTCATTTATGGCAGTCTCCTTTGCTCCTAAATTTTTAGATATGATTTTTAGGTTTCTTGATGTTATGATGAGGAGAATATCATGGTTTCAAGAGTATTTTGTAGGTCTACAAGACTCTTGTAATGATTTTACATGATACATGATTAAGAACATACACATTTTAAGAAAATAAGAAAATGATTTCAGGTTTATAGAGTTATGAAATTCCTTCTTAAGATTAGAAAGGTAGAGATAACAAGGTCTCTTTAAATATCCAATAAAATTATTTAGGTTCCTAATGAAGAGTTGTTATTTTAGAAGATAAAAAAAGATAAAGGTTATGGGTTTCAATGAGTTTATAACACTTAATAAGGATAAAAAATCATAAGGAAATAAACATGATATATTATAAATATTTATTAGTGTTTATAAATTTATTAGTGTTTATAAACCCTTAGGAGGCCCAAAATAAATCTTATCGATTTCAAACTAGGCTTATACCATTTTACAGGGTTTCCAAGCCATGTCAGTCACGTTATTTCTTACTCCTATATGTGCATGGTTCTTGATGGATTTTTAAATAGTTTTTAAGGGTCTTAAAACACCTATTTATGATCTAAAAATTATTATAAGATCAATAAATCATGTGAATTCAGTCCACAGACTTATAGACCCAAGTTTAAGGAGAGGTTGCAAGGTTTTTCTCTTGAATCAATCACATGATAAATTCATCTTATTGATTGATGGGATAAATAAAGTCTTGAGGAGTGTTATAAAGGTTTATTGATCCCATTAGTGGTGTTTAGAGAAAATAAATAAGGATATAATCATGTCATTCTTACAAAAATATGGTAGACAACTCTTAAACCTCCCTTAAGCCCTAAGAGCTCAAAGGTGTAGTTTATAATATTTTGAAGATATGAGAGCATAGTGATGGTTTTAAACACTCCAAAAACTATCCTAGGGGTTGAAAAAAATGTCCTAAGGAAATTATAATTTATATTTTGACTCAATAAATATTTAAACAAGAAAACTAGTTTACAAGTTTGTGCAAAGAGGGAGATCACAATTTTGAGTTTAAATATTTGTAATGGTCCTCAAGAGCCCTTATAACCTTATCTAGATTGTGAAAGTGTTTTTAATATTTTGATTAATTTTAATTTATTTAACCTTGAGGGTTTTAAGTATGATTAAAGGATGCAAATCATATCAAGATGTTGGGTAGCTCTCAAGGTCCTTCAAAGTACCTATAGTCCTATAAGATAAAGACATGAGAGATTGCAAGTTTCAAAATATTTTCAACATGTTATTTTTGATTTAAATATATGATAAATATTTTATAACATAAGATATAAAATTTCAACCAAAAATATATTTCATGGCCTCAAGATCTTTTCAAGAAAGTTGCAGGCCTAAAAGAGGAGAAATGAGGTTATAGTTTTTTAGTGTTAACCAAAGATCAGGTTTTATATGGAAGCACAAGATAGATTAAGACCTTAATGGTTTTTAATTATATTATTATGAGTCTTAAATAACATAAATATTCCCTAATGAGGAGTTTCAATATGGTTTCAATCTCCTTCAAGTCCTAGATTTTGTAAGCAAGATGTTGTAACCACATTTACAAATTTTCAAGCACAAGACTACAACATTGGCATGTTTTGAGCATAACTATCAAGTTAAAGGATTTTATGAAGGATATAAAACTAAAAAAATGTGTTATATATCTATTAAAGTCATTAATGATCAATTATTATGTAATGATAAGAAGGACCAGCTCTGCAACCCATGAACAAACCAAATCTTAGGCCTACAGACCAAAAATGAAGAGTTTTAGGGAGTTTCAAGCATGCCAAGAGGTGGAGTGAGGTTATAATAATATTTTCAACATGTTTTCAATTTTTTTTTCATAATTTAATCCTCATATGAAGTTATTATTTAGATCAAATGTCAACCCATGTGTCTACTAACTGTAAACAATCAAGAAACATGCAAACACAACCATGAAAAGCTTGCTTTCTCCATGTTTTGAGGTTGGATATGGTGATGTGATGAATGATAATGGAGTAATATTATGGGGAATACATTTTAAAGTTTTAATGTCTCTAAAATAGTCCTTAAAACTCAAGTTATGATTTTATGAAGTTTCTTGGCCTACTTGTTGGCTTGCTAGAAGGTTTGGAGGTTAAAAACAACATAAAACAAAAATGAACCCTCCAAAAATGATGAAACTTGGTAGGAAATTTTATTAAAATTTTGAAATTTATTTAAAAGTTATTTTACATATATAAATTTTTGTTTTGAAAAACTCAGTCTATGGCCCTAATTCCTAGGCCTAGGAATCATTGTTTTGTGTTTTTCAAGCATGATAAAGGTTGGTCAAAGGTACTGATCATTGTGATGAGTTGAGACAAAATTGGATAGGTTTTATAAGTATTTAAATGTCATAAATATTCTTTTTTTTGTTGAAATTTATCTTAAATAACAGTTGAAGGCCTGATTATCTCTCTTAAATAAGTTACATGTTGATCTTCCTTTGAGAACTCCATGGTCTTAAGCCCTTAAATCAAGTTTTAAAAGGATTTCACATGGTTAATAATAAATTATTATGTCATAAAATCACATTTAAAAACTATTTTTATTTCTACACTAATATTTCATGAGATTCCTTGTAAGGATCATCTAAATAATCATGTTTGCAAGCCAAGAGAACCAAGAATTGAAACATGAATAAATTTGCATGTAGAATTACTAGGTCACAAGGTTACATGATTATTAATGGAGGTTTAAAAAAAAATAATACACATTAAGTCTTCACTAAGGATTAATAACAATGTTTTGTGTCATATAAGGTCATTGAAGAAGACTTCAAACACCTCAAGATTTGTAGGCCTATAAATGTTAAAAAGGGTCTCCTTGGTATTGTAGGGAAAAGGGTGAGTTATTAAGTTTGTTAAGAATATATAAAATAAAATATGAAATATATTAATATTTAAATTCTTATTAAGAGTATTATATAATTTTTCAAACTTCAAATTGAGTCTCCATAGGTCTATAGGCTTGTATATAATCTAGGGGGCATATTCAATAGGTTTATGACTAGGTTGTAGGTCTTATTGGAAACATTTGTGTTATTATAAAATAAAGGAGGTTATGATGATAAGTAGGTTTCATAGGGTTCAAAGGAATTATAATAAATTGAGATCAATATTCTATATGAAGGCATGAAAATTTCATTTAAGAATATTATAGGTCTATGGGGACATGAGAACAAAGACTCCAACAAGCTTGTTGCACATTTACAAATAGAATGAGAAGAAAAATGGGAATTTAAAGGAATAATAATGCATTATTTTTAATCCTCTTTATGATTTATTATGGGAAATAATGAAGATGAACAAACTTCTTAACCTCTCCAAAAGGCTCTTAATGAACTTTAAAGATAATTTCTAATAGTCCATGATTATTCAACATTTAAAACACTACTAAGGGTGAAGATTAATTATAATTAAGAGCATGATTGAGGCATAAGGCATTGGAAAACTAGTCTTATAAATATTTACCTACACCCATTGGGTGGTGATTATGTCAAAGTCAACTCAATACTATAAATAGGCATATGAGATCCACTTGTAGGTAAAACATTCAATATGCATGAGAGGTAGATATAGCTGAGTTAAGACCACTATCACAAGATAGACATGTTTTATAATATTTTATCATCATTGAATTATAAAACCATGATGAAAAAGCCTTTTAAAGGTCAAGGATAGCAAAATTAGGGTCATCACTTCCACTATTATGCCCACTTTCCATAGATATCATCATGAAGACAAGCCTAATGCATTGGAGGAGGATTAATGTTTCTATTTACCTACCTAGTTTATGATATACACTAGATCATGGTTTAATGATAACATTTATGAGGTCTTGTAATTCTATATTTTCCTATTTCATCTTATTTTTCTTATATATGGGGATGGAAATGCCTTGTTGATCATCCATCTTTGTGGGTATGATTAGACTCTGCTCTTTTGGAGACTTGTAATGATGGATTTAAGCCTTGAATCAAATAAATATTGATATTTTCCTCTCCTCTATTGTGAAATTTCTTGAGTATTATGTAAATCTGATTGTATGTCTTTGTTTGTGGATGTTTTAGTCCCTAATGATGTTGCCTCATCTCTTTTACACTTTCATTTGTAGGTCATATGTTGTGTAGATCACTACCTCCATGTAAATTACTTATGAAAGTGATGAGATATTTATAGGTTTGTAGGAGTTGTGTGAGTTATTTTCAAGTTTTAAGGTTTTTTGTGTTGTTCTTAGCAAAGGATAACATCTATAAACTATTAGTGTATCACCTTTTTCAATTTAAGTTTAATTTCTTCTCTTTTACACTAGATCATGGTGTAATGAAAACATTTATGAAGTCTTGTAATTTTATTTTCTCATCTTTCATCTCATTTTTATTATATATGGGGATGGAAATGCCTTGTTGATCATCCCTTCTTGTGGGTATGACGAGACTATGCTCTTTTGGAGACTTGTAATGCTAGCTTTAAGCCTTAAATCCAATAAAGATTGATATTTGCCTCTCTTATGTTGTGAAATTTCTTGATTATGATGTAAAATTGATTGTATATCTTTATTCTTGGATGTTCTAGTCCTTATTAATTTTATCTTATCACTTTTACACATTCCTTTGTAGGTTGTATGTTGTGTAAACAACTACCTCCATGCAAATTACTTATGCAAGTGTTTAGAGAGTTATAGGTTTGTAGGAGTTGTGTGAGTTGTTATCAATTTTGAAGGTTTTTTGTGTGGTTATAATAAAATGATAACATCTCTAAACTATTGGTGTATCACCTTTTTCAATTTTAGTTTAATTTCTTCCCTTTTCATGGTAAAAAACTCTTAGTCTTAGTTGTATGTAGGTCTTTCAACATAGTTTTAGGTCTATATATTATATTAAATTAAGTGCATCATAATTTAATAATAACTTAGAATTATCTATAGGTTCATTACCAAAGAGCCAAGGTCTCACTCCGTACAGATGATCTTATTATTTCCATTGGATTAGTTGGTTGAATGAATAGTTGTAAGATCCAAGTGACAATGGTTTCTAGCACACCTAGTGGGACCAAGTTCCATAGGATTGGAATAATTAAAATAAGTATTTGGTGATTTTGAAAATAATTAATAAGAACCTAATGACTCCATCCATTTCTAGTTTCAGATTAGCTCTATATTTTCATGCTAAAGGAGATAAGAGTTATAATAAGAGGTACTAGTTTTGTATTTATTGATCTATAATTTACTCTTAGAATAAGAATAACTAATATTTAAATATCTCCTAAAAAATGGGTAGAGGTTATAGATAGCCTTCTCCAAGAGCTCAATCTACACCCCCTTTTGGAATACTTCTAAAACCAAGTGAGAGGTTGAATCTAATATTTCATATGGCTACTCAAAATAATCAGTTATTAATATATTTAAATAGGGGTATCCCCTTGGTCCTTGAAAAAATGATTATATCCCAATTTTATCTTTAAAGAGTATTCATTCTTTACTAGTGAGGATATTACCACTCCCATACAACATATGCATGACTTTGATAACATATGTGCAACCCACAACATCCACCAACTTATCCCATATTGGCACCCATTGTAGTAACAAATATCCAATGAATTCAACCTATTTTCCCCTCCTAATTAGCTACATGAGGTGAAGATATTATTCTAAATATCTATAAATGAATTAGAGGACTTGAGAAGACACCATCAAGCTTAACATATCAAATTGTACTAAACTTAAAATCAACCTTACTAGCCTCATAAGTAGCCTTATGAAGGAAATCCATAAGTTCAAGGATAAATCACATAGGCTATGCCCTATAATAATCAAAATCCCAATGCTGTCATCACTTCAAAATCCATTGTACCTATGCAAAATTACCTGGTTTAGGACTATGAGTTGTTTTATCCTTGTAATCATCCTCATAATCACACCAAATGTCCAAAATGGATTTTCAACTAGGTTTTGATGGTACAAAGTGTGTCATATTCTTAAGGACAATCACGTGAATTAGATTCACAAGGAGGAGAAGTACATTATAAATCAAAATGTCAAGGTGAGTATATCCTCTTGAATTAGGAATAAAAGGACTATTATGGTATGAATCAAAATGAGGTGGTAAATAAGGGAAACAACCTAATTGGTTTTAACACAAGGTCTAAGAAAATAGTAATGGAAGCTTAATCATCTCCTCTAGTTAGTCAAGTTCCCACTTCTCAATATCCTCATGAATATTCCAAGGTGATAACAGTTATTGGGAAACCTAAAACCAAAAAAAATAAATATATTCAAAAGTTAACTCAACCTCAAATCATCTAACACCAAATGGAAGATGTTGTTGCTTGAAATTTGTAGTTAAAAGGAGAAAAATTTACCTTCAATATAGTTTAGAAAATGATGAGGATAAACCTAAACTTAACTGTGTAAGAGGTCCTCTTTATTCCTACCCAAAGATACCTATTTAAGGATACTTTAAAAAATCTTGGTCATGCAAACAATATAAATGCAATAATTGTTCCTAGAATTTTATGCTAGCCAAGGGGTAAGAATGCAAGGTAAACAAACCACCTCCATTTTATGTTTATCTCATCATTGGAAATAATATTATAAAAAAACTTCATGATATATTTAGGGGAAAGTAATATAGTTATTCCTAATAAGGTGGATGATGTGTGAGGCATTGAATATTCTCCAATCATAAAGGTAGTGATCCATTATTGATGATACAACTATTAGGACCATTGAAATCATTAATAATTTTAATCTCACCTTAAATTTTTTCCCAATCCTATCTATCTACCAAGATGATTCATTTATAGACCTCCCTCCTTAATTTTATCTACACCTTTCTCAGGACTTCACTACAAATATGGGTGGGTATCTACTATCATATTGGTCACACATGTTGCTTAGGAATAAGTATGGAACCAAAATAATAGTAAAGGCTAATCATATTTCTATAAATCATATTGAAACATATTCTCCTAGTTATAGCCCCATGAATTTCACCATATATGATGAAGAGGAGAGAGTTATCCCTCATGAGACTATGACATGCTTTAAGGAGGTTCTATATATCCTAATTGATGAGTGGAAAACTGAATACTATGGACTTGATCCTTATGATAATGTAGAATACATAAGAGTGGGTAAAGTTTTCATCTTTGAGGAAGACACCATTCTATCTAATGTTGTGATTCCTCAATAAGATCTTGATGGCACATGCAAACAATATTTTTATATCATTTAAGAGTTTGAAACTTTTATCAATACAAAAAAATCTAAGGAGCAACACAAGGAGACTAATGAAGTTCCAATATTAATATCTTAGTTTGATAGGCACAAAGACATCTTGCAATATCAAGATTATCTTACCAAATCAATCATAAGGCATGCTTCCCTAAATAAATAAGTAGGTTGGCAAAATCTTGAAAATTATATCCAAACTACTCATTTATTTCAAGAAGAGGCTAATTTTTTAAAGGATCAATCAAATTTTAAATATACACATGAGGATCATGTTACACAATTGAAAGCTAGTGAGTTACCAAAATAGCTTATCAATATAAATAATACTTTTGACCTAGATGATTAGTCAAAAAGCAAGAAAATGAACTTAGTGATCAATGAGAGAGATATTGGGCTAGTGGTCATTGACAAGTACACATTATTAAGAGCCATTAAGTCATGTTTTCAAAATTAAATTCAATACTTCACTCATTCCTATCAATCATATGATGATGTGCTTACAAAGATAAAAAATACCTTAGATGTTTTTATTTTGACCTAGGCTGATTAAAAAAAATTTGAGGTCATTTTTAGGTCTTTACATAGTATAATAGTTATTTTTCATTCCTCTAAGTGTTTTTTACATTATTTTTTTGACTTTTTGTTTCTTTATTGTGTGTGTTGGAGACATTATTTTTATTTTATTCAAGGTTATTATAACATGTTATAGCCATGGTTTTAATTTCAAAAGTGAGTTTTATAGAATATTATATAACTCCATGCCCAATGGATGCTTAGGGATACTATATCCACACTTAGTATGCAAGTGTCCCATAGAGGTCAATAAAATGTTAACTATTCTAGACACCCTTGGTCTCTTGACACTTGAAATGCAAGGAAAGGGTCATTCTTTACCAAAACTAGATATGCATAGTCATTGAAAGCACCTTCATGATGATATGTCAGCCCAAGAATAGGTATGATAAGACCATTGAGGTTACTTACACTTTTTGCTTCATTAGATAGGGTCTTATAATAATTTTTTGAAGTGATGGATTGTATTAGCCTTATTAAGGTTCTACTTGCATGGTTTAAAATGTGAATGTGTATCAAGAGTCTTATATTAGGCAATATTAATCTTTTCAAACCGCATTTTATTATTTAGAATGACTAAAACTACCTCTTACTATAAAATATCCTTAGAAGGCCTAATAAACCAATCTTGGTGTTGTGTTTAGTCTTGTAAAGGTATCTTTCATTACTCTCCAATGTGAAATTAAGAAAAAAAGGGTCTTAAGAGAATTCATAAGGTCATGAAATGCATCAAAAGAGTCCAAAATTCATTCATCAATGTCCTACTAGCCTTTCATATCTCTATTTAAGTTCTTCTTAATGTGAAATAAATAAAAAAGTCTTAAAAGTGTTCATGAGTTCATAAAAGGTCAAGAGGTCATGTTTCACTTAAAGTCATTATAGAGGGGTGAAATGTTTTCTAAGGTCTCATAAGATGATATTGAGGTTTTATAAACTCTTCACAAGATATTAAAAATATATACAAATGTCCAAATAATGCATTATACTCAATTTTCCCTCAATTTTATATCTTAATGGCATTTAATTCTTTCAACATGGAAAAACTTGAATTTAAGCCATGATATAAACTATTGCCTATCTTCAAGCTTGCTTTCATGGTAGTTCTTGACCAATTTTACCCACAGGCAAAATTTCGGTCACCTTCTTCCCCTGTCATTTTAGTACCAGTCTTTTTTGGTTTCAGCAAGTTCAATGAATCCAGTTCATGGCCTGGTTCAATTAGTTCAAGGTGGCTTGGTTTAATTCATTCAAGAGTTCATCAATGTGCTTGGTTGAACCTTTGAACCGTTGAACCATTTTGGTTCAATGAGTTTAGTTCAACGGGTTTAGTTCAATGAAAAATTTCAATGAAGAAGTTCGTCGGCTTGGTTCACTAGGAAATCGACATGCTTGGTTGAACCTTTGAACCATTGAACCATTTTTGGTTCAATGGCTTGGTTCAACGGGCCTAGTTCAATGCTTGGTTCAAGGGTATGTCCTTGGCTGAAGGGGTAGTTAAAGGGTTCAGTACCCTTCTAAAGGGTCGACACTTCAAAGAAAAGGACTCGGGCAAGGGTAAGTTCAAGTTCAAAGTTCAAGTTTTGATTAAAATTGGCTAAGTCCTAATTCCTTCAGACTTTTTGTCTGAAGGAATTCCTTCAAACAAAAATTCTGAAGGAATTTAGGCCACATACATCTAAGCTTCAAGCAAAGGTGGATAGAATTTTTGTGAACTTTTTGTCTGTGGGAAAATGTCCACAGACAAAAGTCTATGGAAAACAAAGCAAGGTGAAGGTAGACCCAGGGAAATTTACCTAAGGAAATTTTCCACAGACATAAAGCCCATAAGAACTCGAGAGATGTTTGCATATACAAAGGGTACTTTCAAAAGCAAAAGGCTGCCCACAGGGAAGGAAAATAAGCGAGTGCCAGTAAGGGACCTGATAGTCTTGTGACGAGGATGGTGACATCTCAGAGGACATCAAGTTTAAAAGAATAGATTAGCCATTGGTTTTCAAACCAATGATGGCCATACGAACATCAAAATTAACAAAGAGAAATGGACATTTGTCTTTAAAAGCAAAGGAAGTGCTAACCATGAAAAAGGAGCTCAGAGTGCAGCAACCCACCAAGATGTTTGCCCCAGGGGTTGAATGAGCCAAAAAAGACAAAACTGAGAAAAGACAGCGAAAATCAAGGAATGAGTAAGCAGTTAGTCCAAGTGGTGCCAATTTGAGAAGTGACTTTGGCAGTTGAAATAGTGCCAGTGAATTGATCATTTGGGATGCAAGTAGTGAACAGTACAATCGGTTCCTCTATTTCACATTAATGAGTAGACAAACCATGCAAGTCACCTAAAAGAGAAAAGCAAATTTTGAACAGATAAAGGGCACAGTTCATTAATGCTTTTGAGCAACTTGTTTCTTTTCATGAAGGGATGCGTATGCCACTTGTAAAAGGAGTGCCAAATGGGCCTTTTTGCTTCTCATATATATTAGAAACTTGGTCATTTTGTAATGATCTTTTCATAATTTTACAAGGTGCAACCCTACTAAAATTTCTACTTGAATCTATAAAGACAAATTTTTACCTCTTCTTGGATAGATATTCTATGTATGTTCTGAGTGTTGATTTGTGTTTAGTCATTGTCTTTTGATGCTCTCACAGGTTCAACACCAACACACCAGTCATCTACAAGGTGCCATTTATAGTCGATAGGAAGAGAGTTTTATTTTGGGGTGCAGAGAATATAAGGGATTATATACAGAGTGCCTCTTATAGCACCTTTGGTGAACCTCCTTTTCTTGTATTTTTCATTTAAACCTCCTTGTCAAGTTTTGCAGATTGTTTCTTTTGCCAAGGGTGAAGCGTATAAATGTGTTTGTCTAATTTTGAGAGTGGATGTGATAAGGCCATCTTATTTTGGTGTATCACCTCCTTAGAGTAGTTTGATTTCTTGCAATCTCTTTTCCCTTTTCATTCCCCCCTTTTATTATATATATATATATATATATATATATATATATATATATATATGTATGTATGTATGTATGTATGTATGTATGTATTTTCACTTGCTAGAATAAACATGATACATTAAAGGGAGATAGCCCTTATCTAGATACTCTCCCCTCTAGCTTTACCAGTCCCATAGGTGAGAGGGGAGTTTCCATGTTGTGAGGAGAAGGCAGGAACTCAGCCTCCTGCTAAGGGTGCAATTTCCTGCGTCAACAGTTCTGGCATGCCTGGTGGGACACACAATTTGACAACTCAATAAGGTTTTAGGATTGATGCTGGTCCTGTCACAACATTTTTAAGTTTTCTAGCATCTAACGACTCTACTAGTAAGAGCTTTAGTCCTCTAATTAAGACCAACTGTTTAACTTTCTATGCCTAAAGTCACCACAAGGTTTGCTTCAAAAGGGGTTCCTTTTGAATTCATTGAATTACCTTTAAACTCTGTTAAAAGACTATGATTTGAGAGGACCCATCCTTATCCAACAATCAATCCTCCTAGACCTATTATAAGAGACACAGTCATAGCAGAACCCTAGTTACAGTCAATCCCAGACATGGCATTGCCTTTTACAGCTTTTCATGGTGTGAGCCCCTTGAATCTCCCATGTTACGATCCAATTTTGAGAATAGCTCTCAAAAATGTGCCTTCTTTCGATGGATTAGGGCCTATTATAGTTGTTGAGCATATTAGAAATATTGCCAACCTTTGCAATATTCACAATATAACAAAAGAAAATATTGCCATCAGACTGCTATCTTTGTCTTTGAAATGCAAAGCTCTTGACTGGTACGGGACCTTGCTTGTGAATTCAATACATTCTTGGAACAAATTGGGCACTCAGTTGATAGATCATTTTGGGGAAAAGAGTGATGGTCTCTCACTTGCTGAGCAGTTGATGACCATAAAGAGAGCTCTACACGAGTATATGCAGGACTTCAACACGCATTTTCAAAAGACTTGGGATAGAATTCCCATCCTGGTAAGACTAACTCCTAGCTACACTTTCTTATACTATTTAAAGGCATTAAATAGTGATATTGCTGTGATGATCTAATCTATGGGAGGGCATATACTACCTGCTGCTTATGACATAGCCATAGCAGCCAAAAATTGCTTGGTTCAAGCTGGGAAAATAGCCCCTAGGCCTCACATGCCACTTTTCCCAGAAATGTTGCCTCTAATTCAAACTATTGCTCCAACACTAGCCCCTTTACCTAGCATTGAGAAGCCAACTAATGTTTCATCCAATGAACTTCATGAGGTTAAAAGTCTATTGTAAAATATGTCAAATGAACTTGTAACTCTTAAAAGGTGGCAAGCTCAAAACAACAGGCTGAACTAGGGATATCAGCATTATGGTCAAGCTCTTAGACCCCCTTTTCAAGGCTATAATCAAGGACAAGGTCAGCTCACTCAGACCAGGCCTTTTCAAAATTACAACTCAAGCCCCCTTTCATCATCTAAAGTCATGGTACTAGTTCAAAACAATCTAGTACAGGAGCAACTAGCCTATTCAACCATGGGATATGGTCAAGAATAGGTTGTTTACACAAATGAGATGATGAAATATTTTTTAGAATGCAGAAAACCAAATAGTCACTCAATCTCAGGCCTTCGAGCCTTCAATGCAACCCAACACGAGTAGCAATCAGGCTCAGCCTAATTTTACCCTGATGAATCATTTGGAAGGGGAATCTTATTCAGTGAATTATGTGGGCGCTACAGACAATTAGGCTGATTGTGTTGGAGCCAACATGAGGTTTAAGAAAAGAGCAATGGGAGAAGCCCAGGATACTACTCAGGTGACATCAGCACCTTCTTCGTCACACTCCAATTTAAATGCCCTAAATTTTAGGCAGCCATCTATACCTTCAGCTCCTCAGCCTATAGTTTAGCTTGGAATCAACCCCAAAGAAAACTTGAAGGGAGGTAGCCCTCAAATCAATATAGTAAATCAGATGAAGAAGCTGCATATGAACATCTCTTTATGGGATTCATTGTCTCTTCCAAGTTAGAAGGATGTATTGAAGAAGGAATTACATGAGCTAGATTAGCAAGCTATCCCAGCAAGCACCAATAATGTCCTAATGATGAATGGACAGCCTTCTACTTTAGGTCAAGTAAAGAAGGATGAAAAAACTCCCCCTTTCTATGTATCCTTGGTTATAGGGGATTTCTTGGTACACAACTACATAATTGATAGCGGGGCTAGTACTTTAGTGATGCCCAAGTGTATTGCTAACAAGATGGGACTAAAGTATGAAGAGATAAACAAAGGAGTCCTGCAACTAGATGGAACACTTGAAAAAATAGTCAGGATTGTGAAGGGTTTAGGCTTGACATTGCATGCTTTTCCAACCTTCTCAATTCCCCATGATATAGTGGTAGCAGATGTTCCTCCTTATTTCACAATTTGCTTGTCCAGAGACCTCACATCAAAGATAGGTGGCTATCTAGAAGTGAATTAGTTATATCTAGTTTTTAGAACCAAATATGGGACCAAGGTAAAAATTGAGTCTGAGCCAATCTACAAGGACCATCTAAAACCATACTCACCCAAGGTAGCCAATGTCAGTTACACCATCATCAACCTAGAAGAGTCCCAGATAGACCAATCTCTATCCTCTGCTCTTGAAGGAGTCACAGACCTACTCTTGGATGAGTGGGGAAATGATAACTTCAAACATGATCCATACAAGTTCATTGAAGAGAAAAACCTTGGAGTCTATTACATGCATGAAGAGGGCACCTTCATGCCAAATTTAATGAAGGCAAGTAAAGAAGACCTTGGCCTATGGCAGCTATATTTTGATGGTTCCAGAAGTAAGCTAGGCACTGGTGGTGGGGTGATGCTAGTCTCTCCTTCAAAGGATAAGTATTTTTTAGCTTTTCATTTACAATTCTCTTGCATGAGTAATATTGCAAAATATGAGTCCCTCATACATGGCCGTAAATGGGCAAGGAAAAGAGGGATTAAGGAGTTGCAAGTTTTGGGAGACAACGAGTTGATTGTAAATCAGTGTAGAGGCTTGAATCTAACCAAGAATCCTTTGCTAAAGTCTTATAAGCATAGAGTCTAGGGCTTAGTGGAGTATTTTCTTGCTTTTAATATCACCTCCATTCCCAAAGAGAAAAATGAAGTGGATAGGCTAGTAGTAATTGGTGCTCAATTTGACGTTTCAAAAGAAATAAGTTGAGACTATGGTTCATGCCATTTGAAAGTTGTGGTTCAACCTTTTATCCTAGACAACATTACAAATTAGAATTTTTTTGAAAGTGACTAGCAAATAGCTTTCTTCCTATATGAGGAAGCTAAGTTTGCAACATAGAATCAGGCAAAGTTACAACAACAATACGGCAATCAGATTGTTCAATTGAAGAACAATAAGCTCCCTAAAGGTCTAGTCATGCTTGAGATCATCTTCAACGGAGATGACCAATTGAGAAATGACAAGGCATGCATTACAACCAAAGAGGATAATTATGAAAGGGTTGAAATCTTCAAGAACAAGCTACTTACACTTGGAAAAGTCTACATGTTTCAAGAAAGGCAGGCTTTCATTTTGCTGTGTCAGGAGTTCTTCGATGTCTTTGCTTGGGATTATAGTGACTTGAAGGGCTTCGACCCAAGACTCACCCAACACACCATTGAATTAGAGGAAGATGCTAGGCTAGTCACACAAAAGCAAAGACCTATCAATCTAACAATTGAGCCCCTCATGCAGAGGGAACTGGCCAAATTGATTGAGTCCAAAATTATATTTCCAATCAAGCATTCCTCCTAGCTGGCCAACCTTGTCCCTGTTAGAAAGAAGAATGGGGAGATCAAACTGTGTGTTGATTTTATGGACCTTAATAAAGTCTCTTTAAAAGATCATTATCCCCTTCCAAGCATGGAGCAAATCCTTTAAAAGGTAACAGGTAGCAAGCATTTCTCCCTCTTGGATGGTTATTCAGGTTATAATCAAATTCTAGTGCAAGGTTGTGATCAGCACAAAATAGCCTTCACCACTAAATGGGGAATGCTTGCCTATAAGAAGATGCATTTTGGGCTATCTAATACTGGTGCTACTTTTCAGTGAGCCATGGATATGGCTTTTGGAGGCTTGATGAACAATAACGTGCTGGTCTACCTCGATGATGTGACGGTATTCTCCAAGGAAGCGAGCCAACACATAGAGCACCTTAGGCATATTTTTGAAAGGTGTAGGGAGTTTGGCATCTCTCCTAATCTAAAGAAGTGTGTGCTTACTATTCATGAGAGGAAACTCCTTGGCCACATTGTGTCTAAGGAGGGCTTATCTATTGACCCCAAGAGAGTTTGCTCTATCCTGGAGATGTCCCTACCAAAGCACAAGAAGGGCCTGCAGAGCTTTTTTGGCAAGATAAATTTCATTCAAAGATTCATTTCAAATTTTGCAGAGATAGTCAAGCCACTCACCCTTATGTTAAGGAAGGGTGAAGAGTTTAAATGGACAGCTCAAAAGAAAGATAGCTTTGAAGCCATCAAGCAGGCCATACCCCGGGCTCCCACTTTGATCAGCCCCAACTTCAACAAAGACTTCAACCTCTACACTTTCAGCAATGAAGAGTTGATATCCACCATGCTTACCCAAGAAAACGGTGATGACCTCAAATAGTCACTTATTTTTTTCAGCCAAGGATTAGAGGATTTTGAAGTCAAGTACACATATGTAGAGAAGTAAGTCCTGGCAGTAGTGCAGAGCCTCAAGAAATTTAGGCATATGTTGTCTAACAGTAGGATTCACCTCATGGTCCGACACCCTAGCGTTAAGGATTTATTAACCAATCGAGACCTGAATGAGAAGAGAGTAGGGTGGATGACCAAAGTGATGGGATATGACATAGACATTAAGATCACCAAGTTGGTGAGAGGAAGAGGCATGTGTGAACAACTTGCTATAGACATAAAGCAAAAAGGGGAGGAAAGCTTGTTAATTCATGACATATCCACAACAGAAGAGCCAACTATCATAAAGGATTAGACGTTGGACCTGGGGTGTTTCCTTATCACTGGTGAGTGCCCATAGGGTCTTGATAAGATTGAAAGAAGGTATTTCAAACTCTAGTCTCTCCCATATGTCTTGGTTGGTGAAGTATTGTTTAGGAGGGATTTCTCTAGGGTCCTCCTAAGGTGCATTGACCCAAACCAGGCTGATAAGGTATTGGTTGAGTTCCATGATGGGCTAGCAGGTAGTCACTTCACTCCTAGAGCTACAACAACAAATATAATGAGAGCTAGCTATTTTTGGCCTACTCTTTTCAAGGACACCCATGCCTAGGTAAGAAAGTGCTAGAAGTGTGCACTTTTTGATGGAAAATAGCAATTGGTTGCCATGCCTCTATAGCCCATTCAAATTGAGAAACCATTCATGTAGTGGGGTCTAGATTTCATAGGGATGATCGATCCTCCCTCTAGTGTTGGGCACAAATGGGTCCTGATTGCTATGAATTATTTCACCAGGTGGGTGGAGGCTATTACTCTAAAAGGAGCAAACGAAAATGCAAAACTAGAGTTTTATAAGGACCTAGTAACAAGATTTGGGGATAATCTCAGATAACGCCTTGGATTTTTTGGGAACCAAAAAAAGTGAATGGGCACTAAGGTATGGCATATACCTTAGCACTTTATCAAATTATTATCTACAGGGGAATGGGCTGGCTGAGTCCACCAAGAAAAATTTGATCAAAATCATAAAGAGGACCATGGAAGAAAATCATAGGACTTGGCATGCCAAGTTGAAGACAACTCTATGGGCCGACTGAATTACTCTGAAGAGAGCAATAAGAAATTCTCCATATATGCTCGTATATGGAAGGGAAGCTAGGCTTCCCATCTCACTTGAATTACCAGCATTGGATCTCACATGCCAGTTGTAGTTTGAAGAATGAACCATCATGGAGGTTAGGCTATGTGAGCTGATGGAGCTCCAAGAGGTAAGGGACTGGGTTATGGCTTCTATGACCAGTCGCCAACAACAAGTAAAAAGACACTTTGACAAGAAATCTTTGCCAAGATATTTCTCTGAAGGAGACATTATCCTGAAATGGGATGAAGATCGAGCTAAGCCTAGAAAGCATGCGAAATTCATCTCTTTATGGAGCGGCCCTTATGTAATCACTCAGTGCAAGTAACATAAAGCATTCTAACTCTTTAGGTTAGATGGTGAAGAACTATGTATCCCAGTTAATGGGATACATCTAAAGCATTGCCACTGATTTTTGGTTCACCTGTACATATTTTCCCTTGTTTTCTTTCCTATTTTTCCGTAAGTGTTGTTACATAAGTAGTAGTTTTCTTAGTCTTGTGTGTGTTTCCTTTTTTCCCTAGAGGTAGATCTGCATGATTGGTTCTGAATTAATTAGGGCTATTGCTTTTTAAAAAAGTTACAATCTAACTCCATGCCCATTGGATTTACTAAATCAACTAGGTTCTAAGCATTACAGGCATGCTTCCCCTGTGAGTCACTAATCTATTAACCAATTTTGCCCACAGGCAAAATTTTGGTCACCTTCTTCTCCTGTCATTTTAATACCAGTCTTTTTTGGTTTTAGCAAGTTCAATGAATCTAGTTCATGGCTTGGTTCAATTGGTTCAAGGCAGCTTGGTTTAATTGGTTCAAGAGTTCATCGGCATTCTTGGTTGAACCTTCGAACCGTTGAACCATTTTGGTTCAACGGGTTCAGTTCAATGGAAAATTTTAATGAAGAAGTTCGTTAGCTTGGTTCACTAGGAAATCGACATGCTTGGTTGAACCTTTGAACTGTTAAACCATTTTTGGTTCAACGGCTTGGTTCAACGGGCCTAGTTCAATGCTTGGTTCAAGGGTATGTCCTTGGCTGAAGGGGTAGTTCAAGGGTTTAGTACCCTTCCAAAGGGCCCACACTTCAAAGAAAAGGGCCCGAGCAAGGGTAAGTTCAAGTTTTAAGTTCAAGTTTTGATTGAAATTGGCTAAGTCCAAATTCCTTCAGACTTTTTGTCCAAAGGAATTCCTTCAGACAAGAAGTTCAAAGGAATTTAAGTCGCATACATCTAAGCTTCAAGCAAAGGTAGACATAATTTCTATAGACATACATCTAAGCTTCAAGCAAAGGCAGACAGAATTTACATAGACTTTTTGTCTGTGAGAAAATGTCCATGGACAAAAGTCCATGAAAAACAAAGCAAGGCAAAGGCAGACCCAGGGAAAAACTACCTAGGGAAATTGTCCACAAACATAAAGCCTACGAGAACTCGGGAGATATTCGCATATACAAAGGGTACTTTCAAAAGCAAAAGGGTGCCCACAGGGAAGGAAATTAAGTGAGTACTAACAAGGGACTTGATAGTGTTGTGATAGGGATGGTGACATCCCAAAAGATGTCAAGTTTAAAAGAATAGATTAGCCATTGGTTTTCAAACCAATGACGGCCATACGAATGTCAAAATTAACAAAGAGAAATTTCCATTTGTCTTCAAAAGCAAAGGAAGTGCTAACCATGGAAAAGGAGATTAGAGTGCAATGACCCACCAAGATGTTCACCCCAGGGGCTGAATGAGCCAAAAAAGACAAAATTGAGAAAAGACAAAGTGACAAGCAAGGAATGAGTAAGCATTTAGATTAAGTTGCACCAATTTGAGAAGTGAATCTGGTAGGTGAAATACTGCCAGTGAATTGATCATTTGGGATGTAAGCAGCGAGCAATGCAATTGGTTCCTTTGTTTCACATTAATGAGTAGACAAACTGTGTAAGTCACCTAAAAGAGAAAGGCAGATTTCAAATAGACAAAGGGCACAGTTCATTAATGCTTTTGAACGACTTGTTTCTTTTCATGAAGGGACATGTATGCCACTTGTAAAAGGAGTGCCAAATGGGCCTTTTTGCTTCTCATATATATTGTGAACTTGGTCATTTTGTAATGATCTTTTCATAATTTTACAAGGTGCAGCCCTGCTAAAATTTCTACCTAAATCTATAAACACATATTTTTACCTCTTCATGGATAGATATTATGTGTATGTTCTGAGTGTTGATTTGCATTTAGTCCTTGTCTTTTGATGCTCTCATAGGTTCAACACCAACACACTAGTCATCTACAAGGTGCCATTTGTAGCTGATAAGAAGAGAGTTCTACTTTGGGGTGTAGAGAATAGAAGGGATTATCTATGGAGTGCCTCTTACAACACCTTTGGTGAACCTCCTTTTCCTATATTTTTCATTTAAACCTCCCTATCAAGTTTTGTAGATTGTTTCTTCTACCAAGGGTTAAGCGTATAAATGTGTTTGTCTGATTTTGAGAGTGGATGTGAGAAGTTCATCTTGTTTTGGTGTATCACCTCCTTAGAGTAGTTTGATTTCCTATAATCTGTTTTCCCTTTTCATTCCCCCCTTTTATTATATATATATATATATATATATATATATATATATATATATATATATATATATATGTTTGTATGTATGTATGCATGCATGTATGTATGTATGTATTTGCACTTGCTAGAATAAACATGATACATCAAAGGGAGCTAGCCCTTATCTAGAGACTCTCCCCTCCAGCTTCGCCAATCCCACAGGTGAGAGGGGAGTTTCCATGTTGTGAGGAGAAGGTAGGAGCTCAGCCTCCTGCTAAGGGTGCAATTTCCTGCAACATTAGTCTCCTTTGATCCTTGAATTTTGGACATGATTTTTAGGTTTTTTATGTCATGATGAGGATAATATCATGGCTTCAAGTGAATTTTATAGGTCTATAGGTCTCGTGTAATGATTCTACATGATACATGATCAAGAACTTGTAAGTTTTAAGGAATAAAGAACTTGAATTTAAGTTTATAAAGGTATTAAATTCCCTCTTAATAGTATAAAGGTAGATATAATAATGTTTCTTTGAATATATAATAACATTCTTTAGGTTCCTAATGAAGTGTTGATGTTTTACAAGCTAAAAAAAGATAAAGGTTGCAGGTTTCAACAAGTTTGAAAGGCATAAAAAGGATATCAAATAATAAGTAGGTCATCATGATATATAATAATTTTTAATTAGTTCTTAAAAACCTTTAGGAGGAATAAAATAAATCTTCTATATTTTAAACAAGGCTGAAACCATTTTGTAGGGTTTTCAAGCCATTATAATTAAATTATATCTTGTTCCTATAGGTGCATGGTTATTGACGGGGTTTTAAAAAGTTTTTAAGTATCCTAAGACACTTCTTAATGATCTATATATGCCTCCATGATAAAAAAATTACGTGCATTCAATCCATAGACCTATAGACCTAAGTTTAAAGAGAAATTGTAAGGTTTTTCTCTTGAATCAATCATGTGCTAGCTTCATCTTACTAACACATGGGATAAATAAAGTTTTTAGGAGTGTTATAAAGGTTTTAATAATCCCATCAGTGATGTTTATATTAATAAATAATGAGATAATCATCTCATTATGCTATAAATATGGTAGGCATCTCTTAAAACTCCTTTAAACCCTTAGAGATCAAAGGTGTAGTTTACAAGAATTTGAAGCTATAAGAGCATAGTGATGGTTTTTAACACTCACAAAACCCTCATTATGGATAAAAAGGGTAATGAGTACATGATCACTGATATTTTTATTTAATAAATCTTTAAATAATAAAACTAGTTTGTAGTCATATACAAAGAGGGAGATAATAATTTTCGGTTTCAAGAGATGCAATGGTCCTCAAGAGTCCCTAGAACCTTCATAGCTCATGAAAAAAGTTTTGAATATTGTGAGGAGTCTGAGTAAGTTTCATGGATTCAAACTTAAGGGTTTTAAGTCTTCTTAAAACATGTAAATCATAATATGATGCTAAGTAGCTTTGATGGTCTTTCAAAGTACCTATAATCCTATAGGATAAAGACATGAGAGATTGAAAGTTTAAAAATATTTGAAACATGTTCTGTTTGATTGATATATACGATCATGTATGTATAACCTAATATACAATATTAAAATAAAAAATGGATTTCATGGCCTCAAAACCTTTGCAATAAAGTTGCATACCTAAAAGAGGAGAAATGAGGTTATAAGCACTGAGTGTTAACCAAATTATAGGTCTTATTGGAAAATTTTGAGTTATTATACAATCAAGGAAGTTGTGATCATAAGTGAACCTATAGAAAGAGGTACCTAATATTATTTTACAAGGCACAGGTCCAAACATAAACAAGTTAAATCTTCTAATGGATATGAGGTTATCATGAAAGTATGGGGAGTGTTGAAGACCTCTTACACAATAAAAGAAGGATTTTGAGATATTCAATGACTACCAACATCATGGTTTCAAAGTTGTAAACCTAAAAATTATTCTACAAGGTAAATTAGTAGGTTTCACATAGGTCAAGGCCATTATGAGAACTTCAGAGCAAGATTCTACATGAAGGCATGAAAATTGCATTGAATAAGATTGGAAGTCTATGGGAACTTGAGAACAATGACTCCAACAACTTTTTTGGAGGTTTGTAATTAGAATGAGAAGATAGAATGGGAATTTAAAATCATAAAAATGCATGTTTATTAATCTTATTGAGGATTTATTAGGGGTAATAATTAATATGAACCAACTTATCAACCTCTCCAAAAGGCTCTCACATGAACTTTAAAGCTAATTTCTAGTAGTCCATGCTTCTTTAACATGTCAAGAACTACTATGGGTGAAGATTAATGGTTATTAAGGGAATGATGAAGGTATAAGGCATTATAAGAATGATATTATAAATGTTTAACTCCATCGATGGAGTGGTGATCATGTCAAATTCAACTCAATACTATAAATAAGCATATGAGATCCACTTCCATGTCAAACATTCAACATGCATGAGATGTGGAGATAAGAAAGTTAAGTCCATTATCACAAGAAATTCATGTTTTCAAAGAGTGGATTAGAATTGAATGATAAATCCATATGTGCACAAGTCTTCAAAAGGTCAAGGAGAGCTAAATTAAGGTCATCACCTCCACTACTATGCCCACTTTCTATGGAGATCATCATGAAGACAAGCCCAATTCATTGGAAGAGGATTAATATCTCTATTTTATTGTATATTTTTTGATATAGACTAGATCCTAGTGTAATTATAGAAATTATGAGGTCTTGTAGTGATATAATATCCTCTTTCATCTCATTTTTCTTAGATATAGGTTTATAAATGCCTTGTTGATCATCCCTCCTCTTGGGTATGATGAGACTTTACTCTTTTGGAGACTTGTAATGCTAGATTTAAACATAAAATCCAATAAAAAATAATATTTGTATCTCTCATGTTATGAAATTTCTTGAGTATTGTGTTAATTTTATTGTAGATTTTCATTTGTAGATGTTTTAGTCCTTCTTTATGTTGTCTTATCGATTTTACACATTGATTTATAGGTTGTATGTTGTGTAGACCACTAACTCCATGCAAATTACTTTTTCAAGTGTTGAGAGAGTTGTAAATTTGTATTAATAGTTTGAGTTATAAATTTTGAAATTTTATTACTTTATTCTAGGAAAAGGAGAATATCTCTAAACTATTGGTGCATCACCTTTTTCAATTTTAGTTTAATTTATTCCCTTTTCACCATCAAAAAATATTAGTCTTAGTTGTAGATAGGCCTTTTAGCATAGTTTTAGGATTGAAACTGATCTTAAATCAGGTGCATATTAGTTTATGAAGGATTATGCCTTGAAAAAAGGTTCATACCCAAAGATCCAAGGTCCCACACCTTGGGGATGATCCCATTGTTGCCATTAGATTAGTTTATTAAATGAGCAGGTGCAATATCCAAGTAATAATTATTTTTGGCATGCTTAATAGGACTAAGGTCCATAGGATTGGAAAAGTTTATCTAAGTATTTTATGTTATTTTTATCAATTTAAAACTATTGAAGACACTTCAGAGGAACTTGGTGACTACATCCATTTATGGTTTGAGATCAGCTCTACATTTTCATTCCAAATGAGATAGGAGATTCAAAAAGAGGTAATTATTTTGAGTTTATTAAACTATTATTTAATCCTAGAAGAATAATAACAACTTTGTCAATATCTCTTGAAATAAAAGGTATATGTTTTAGAAAACATTCTCCAAGAGCTCAATCTACACCCCTTTTGGTATAATTCCAAGACCATGAGAGAGGTTCAATCTAATTTTTAATATGGATTATCAAATGCATCATATATTTATATATTTAAATGGGGGAAATCCCCTTTACCTTAAATAATATGATGATATCCCATTTACAGTGATACATATCATTCTTTCTTTCATTAGTGAGGATACTACCACTCACATAAAGCATATACAAGACATTACTAACATATGTGAAGTCAACAACATCACTTAGAATAATGTGGCTATGAAAATTCTTGATACATCCTTGAAATAAAGAGATATTAAATGGTATAGAGGGATGTAAATTGGTATAATACACTATTGGGATGAGTTGGGAGAGAGACTTTATCATTAATTTGAAGACAAGAGTGACCATATCTTTCTCATGAAACAATATGCAACCATCAAGATAGGTTCTTAAGAATACATAGTGGGATTTAACTTTATATTCTATGATATGTGGGATATAATCCCACCCTTAATAAATCCTAATCTAAATATTACCTTCTTTTACTACTTGATATTTTTGAATAATGATGTTATTATCATGATATAGTCTATGAGAGGCATAGTTCTACTAGATACATATGACATTTCTATAAGGGCTGAAAATAGTCTAATTAAAGAGAGAAAGATTTCCCTTAGGCCTATAACACATCTATTCATCAAACCTCCACCAACTTAGCTCACATTGGTACCCATTATAGTAGTAAAAAACTAATTATCTCAACATGTTGCCCCTCTTAATGAGTTAAATGAAGTGAATACATTGTTGTAAAGTTTCAAAAATGAATTGGCAGCCTTGAAAAGGAAACAACCTCAACATGTCACTCTGTACCAACCTTACAATCAACCTTAATAGCCTCATAAGAAACCTTATCAAGGAAATTTATAAGTTTAAGGCCAAATCACACATGATAAGCCCTAGAATAATCATAATCCCAATGCTGACAACACTTCAAAAACCATTACACTCATATAAAATAACTTGGTTTAGGATTATGAGTAGTTTTATACTTGCAATCAACCTCAAAATAAAACCACATCTCAAAATTAAGTGCTCAACTAGGCTTTAATGGTCCAAAGTGTGTCATCTTGTTAAGGACAATCAAGTGAATTAGCTTCACAAGGAGGACAAGTATATGAGAAAACACAAGTGCAAGGTGATTGTATCCTCTTGAATTGGGAGGAAAATGACTTACATCGTATGAATCAAAATGAGGTGGTAAATAATGGAAATATACCAATTTATTTTAATGTAAGGTCTAAGAAAGATTAATGGAAGTTGATTCATCTCCTTTAGCTAGTCAAGTTACCACCTCTCAAGTTCCTCATGAATCTACCAAGGAGAAAGCAGTTGTTGGGACATCTAAAACCCAAGAAAATCAATCTATATAAAGGGCAACACAACCTCAAATCATACAACACCAAAGGGAAGGTGATATTATTCTAAATTTAAATCCAAAATGAGGATAAATTCCCTTCAATATAGTTAAACAAATGAAGAGGACAAACCTGAACTTGACCATGTGGGAGGCTTTTTCTATTATTGCCTAAATATACCTATTGAAGGAAGATTTAAATCATCTTGGTCATGAAAATAAGTAAAATGCAATAACTATTCCTACCATTTTATGCTAGTTAAGGGGTGATAATTCAAGTAATGTAAACAAACCACCTCTATTTTATGTTTCTCTCATCATTGGAAAGCATAGTGTACACAATTGAATTATATATTTAGGTGAAAGTAATACATTTATGCCTAAGAAAGTGATTGATGTGTTAGGCATTGAATACTCTCTAATGATAAAGGGAGTGATCTAGATTAATGGTATAATTATTAGGAATATTAAAATAATTAAGAATTTTAATCCCACCTTACATTCTTTCCCAAGCCTATCTATCTCCCAAGATGTTTTAGTCATAGACCTCCTCCTTACTTTGCTTTATGCCTTTCCTAGGACTTCACTATAAATATGGGTGGGTATCTATCATCAAACTGGTCACACATGTTGTTTAGGACTATAATCAAGGCTAAGCCTATTTATATAAAACACATATAAACATATTCTCCTAATCTAATCCCCATAAATTACACCATGTATGATGAAGAGGAAAGTGTTGTTCTTCAGGAGACTATCACATATTTTAATGAGGTTCCATATATTGTACTTGATGACTGGGCAAATGAATAGTAAGAACTTGATCCTTATAATCATGTATAAGACACAAGACTACAAAAAAATTTCATCATGTATAAGACACAAGACTGGATAAATTTTTCATCTTTGAGGAAGACACCATTTTACCTAATGTTGTGAAGCCTCAATAAGACCTTGATGAGACATAAACACAATATTTTTATATCATTAAAAAAATTGAAGATTTTAGCAAGCTAATGCAAGCTAAGAAGTAGCATAAGGAGACTAATGGAGTTCTATCAGTCATATCTCAGTTTCATAGGACCAAAGACATAATGTAAGAACATTATTAGTTTTTATAATCAATGGTAAGTCTTATTTCCCCAAACAAACAAGTAGGTTAGAAAAAGTATTTGACAATGATCTCTAAACTACTCATTTATTTCAAGAAGAGGCTGATTTTTTTCAAGGATTAGTCAAAGTTGTAAGATACACATGAGGATTAGGTTACATAGCTAAATCATAATGAGTTATCAAAGTATTATGTCAATATAGAGAGTATTTTTGAATTGGATGTTCAACTAGAAAGCAATCAAATGTACTTGGTGATCAATGAGAGAGAAAATGGGCTAATGGTTATCACTAAAGACACATTATTAAGAGCTGGTAAGTCATGTAATCAATATAAAAATAAATATTTCACTCATTCCATGTGCTTATAAAGAGTAGGAAATACCTTAGAGGTATTTATTTTGACTTAGACTTTTTGAGTAAGTTGAGGTCATTTTCAGGTCATGTATATAGTAGATTAGTTTTTTATCATTCTTCTAAGTGTTTTTTACATAGTTGTTTATTTTTATTTCTTTTTTATGTGTGTTGGAGGAAATTTTTTTAGTTTATTAAAGGTTAGTCTAGCATGTTAGAACCATGGTTGTACTTTTAGAAGTGATTTTTAGAGAACATCATATGATTCCATTCACAATGGATTCTTAAGTCTACTAGATCCACACATAGTAGGTAAGTGTATCATAGAGGTTGCCAAAATGTTGACTATTCTATCCACCCTTGGTATCTTTAAACTTGACATGTTGGGAGAGGATTATTATTTTACAAAATTAGCTGAGTATAGTCTTTGAAAGCACCTTGATGATGATATGTCAGCCTAAAAATAGGTATGTTGAGACCATTGAGGTTACTTGCACTTTTTACTTCATTCAATGGATCTTTCAATAATTTTTTGAAGTGATGGTTTTTATAATCCTTATGGAGGGTCTAATTGCATGGTTTTCAATGTGAAGCGTATCAAAGGTCTTATATGATGCCATATTAATATTTTAAAACCCCATTTTCATGTCTAAAATCACTCAAAATTCGTCTCAATGAATCTCCTTAGAAGGCCTAATAGGTTAGTCTTGCTATCATGATTAGCCTTGTAAACATCTCTTTCATTACTCTTTAATATG
This sequence comes from Torreya grandis, assembly GCA_037957365.1. Lineage (NCBI taxonomy): Eukaryota > Viridiplantae > Streptophyta > Pinopsida > Cupressales > Taxaceae > Torreya > Torreya grandis. Next base: position 4,571,742 of record JARHVA010000086.1, read on the forward strand.
TAATCAATAAAAAAGGGTATTAATATCACTCACAAGGTCATTAAATGCATCAATAGAGTCCAAAATTCATTCATCAATTCCTACTAACCTTGTATAGGCCTATTCAAGTGCTTCTTAATGTGAAATAAATAAAAATGTCCTAAAAGAAATGATTAGTTAATAATGGGCTGAGAGGTCATGTTTCACTCATTAAAGTCCTTATATAGGGGTGAAATTTTTTATATGGTATCATAAGGTCATTTGGATATTTTTCAAACTCTTCTTAGGCTCTTCAAATCTATACAAATGGTCAAATAATGCATTGGACTCAATTATTTTCTTCAATTTTATGTCCTAGTGGCATTCAATTATTTAAATATGGAAAACTTGCATATAAGTCATGATCTAAACCATTTCCTATCTTCAAGCATTAAATAATGGTAATATCCTTTACTCTTAGATTTTTGGACATGATTTTTAGGTTCTTGATTTTATGATGAGGATAATATCATGGTTTCAAGAGTATTTTACAAGTTTATAGGTCTCATGTAATAATACTACATGAAACATGATCAATAAGCTATAGGATATAAGGGTAATAAGAACATTATTATAGGTTTATATAGGTTGAAAATTCCCTATTAAGAAAAAAAATGCAGAGATAACAAGGTCTCTTTGAATATCAAATAAAATTCTTTAGGTTCCCAATGAAGAGTTGATGTTTTATAGGATACAAAAAGATAAAGGTTGCTAGTTTCAATGAGTTTGAAGGGCATACCAAGGATCCCAAATAATAATGAGGTCATCATGACCTATAATAATTATTAAACACTTATAAAAATTTAGGAGGCATAAAATAAATCTTATAGCTTTCAAACTAGGTTAAGACCATTTTGTAGGGTTTCCAAGCCATGATAGTCACATTATTTATTATTCTTGCAGTTGTATAGTTATTGATGGGTTTGTAAATCGTTTTTAATGTTCTTGAAACACCTCTTAATGATATATATATGCCTCTATGATAAGAAAAATCATCTATTTTTAGTCCATAGACCCTTAAACCTGAGTTCAAAGAGAAGTTACAATGTTTTGGTCTTGAATCAATCATGTGCTAGCTTCATATTATTAATGCATGTGATAAGTAAAGTCTCAAGGAGTGTTATAAATGTTTTAATAATTCATTTTTGGTTTTTAGATCAATAAATAAAGATATAATCATGTCATTCTACCAAAAATATGGTATACAACTCTTAAACCTCCCTTAAACCCTAAGATCTTAAAGGTGTAGTTTACAAGTTTTTAAAGCTATGAGAGAATAGTTATGGTTTAATAAACTCCCCAAACCCTCCTCAGGGATTAAAAAAAATTCATGAGGACATGAACATGCGTATTTTGACTCAATAATTCTCCAAATAATAAAACTATTTTGCAAGCATGTGTAAAGAGGGAGATAAAAATTTTGGGTTTCAAGAGTTGCATGGGTATTTAAGAGGCCCCATAACCTTATCTATCATGTGAAAGTGTTTAAAATATTTTAATATGTGTGAGGAAGTTTCATGGCATAAATATTGAGGGTTTGAAGTATACTTAGCACATGAAAATAATATCAGGATGTTGGGTAGTTTTTGAAGTCTTTAAAAGTACCTATAATCATGTAAGATAAATACACAAGAGATTGCAACTTTCAAAAGGTTTTCAACATGTTATGTTTTATTTTAATATATGAGAAATAATTTATAACCTAAGAGACAATATTTAAACAAAACTTGGAGCTCATAGCCTAAATACCTTTAGCAATAAAGTTACAAGCCTGAAAGAGGGGAAATGAGGTTATAGGCTTTGAGTGCTAACATAAGATCAAAATTTTACATGGAAGTGCAGGACATAGTACAAAACTAATGGTTTTAAATAAGGTTCCAAGGAATTTTTAATAACATAAATAGGCCCTCATGAGGGTTTCAATATGGTTTCAATATCCTTCAAGGCCTAAAGCTTCAAAGTAATATTTTTCAGCCACATTTGTAAATTTTCAATCATAAGACTACAACATTGGTAAGTTTTGAGCATAAATATAAAGTTACATAATTTTATGAATGATATAAAACTCAAAAAAAGTGTTGATAAATCTCTTAAAGTCATGAATTATCCATTCTTATGCAACAATAAGAAGGACTAGGTTTGTAGCCCATGAATAAACCAAATCTTAGGCTTGTATACCAAAAATGAAGAGTTTTAGGGAGTTTCAAGCATGTCGAGGGCTATATGAGGTTATCATAATATTTTTAAAAATTTTAATTTTTTTTAATAAAACTTTAAACCTCATATAAAGTTAATATTGGGCTTAAAATTCATCCTACATGTCTAGTAGTTGTAAACAATTAAGAAAAGTACAAAAATAGCCATGAAAAGCTTGTTTTCTCCATGTTTAATGGTTGGCTAAGGTTATGTGATGAATTATAATGGAATAGGATGATGGGGAAGAAATTTTAAAATTTTAATGGCTCTAAGATAGTTTTTAAAACTCATGTTGTTATTTTTTGAAGGCTCTCAGTCTACTTGCTACTGTATTAGGGTTTGGAAGTAATAAAACCTCATAAAATAAAAAGGAACACTAAAATTTTGATTAAAATTGGTGGGAATGTGTATGATAATTTTATAAAACTATTAAAATTTACTTCAAAGTTATTTTACACCTTGAAAAAAATTTATGCTACAAAATCAGTTTATAAGCCTAATTCCTAGGCCTATGAATCATTATTTCTTGTTTTCAAGCATGATTAGGGTTGGTTGAAGGAACTGATCATTTTGATGACTTGAAATTTTTTTATATATGTGTGATAAATACTTACATTCCATAAAAATTCATTATTTAATTTAAATTTCTGGTTATGAAGGCTTGTAGTCCTGATTGTCTCTCAAGCAAGTTACAAGTTGATCTTCCTTTGAGAGCTCCATGGTCTTAAACCCTTCAAAAAAAATTAAAGAGGAGTATAAATTTTTGTAAATACATTATTTTACCATCCAATAAAATTAACAAACTATTTTTAGGTATACACTAATATTTCATGAGTTTCTTTGCAAAGATCATCCAAACAACCATGTTTGCAAGCCTAGAGAACCAAGAATTGAAACATGAAGAAAGTTATAGGTAAAATTACTTGGTCAAAAGGTTGACATATTATGAATGGAGGTTTAAAAAAATAATACACATAGAGGCTTATTACTAAGGTTTTATAACAAGGTTTCATGGCCTAGAAGGTCATAAAATAAGACTTCAAACACCTCAAAATTTGTAGGCCTACAAATGCTAAAAAGGATGTCTATGGTGTTGGAGGGTAAAGCGTGAATTATTAAGTTTTTTAAACATATATACAATCATATAGGACATATATTAAGATTCGAAGGATTATTAATAGTATCTTATAGGTTTCCAAACATCTAATTGAGTCTCCATAGGTTTATAGGTTTGCATACAAGCCATAGGCATATTCAACAGGTTTATGACTAGGTTGCAAGCCTTATTTTAAAAAAAAGAGTTATTATACAATAAAATAAGGTTGTGATGATAATTTAACCTATATAAATATATCCTTAAGCTTATTTGACAAGGAAAGGGGATAAATGATGATATGTTAAGTCTTCTAATGTATAGGAGGCTTTTGATATCTTCAAGGACTACCAACATCATGTTTTCAAAGTTTCATACCTTCAAATTCTTCTACATGGTAGATTTAGTAGGTTTTACAAGTTAAAGGTAATTATGAGATATTGAGAGTATTATTTTGCATGAAGGCATAGAAATTTAATTGAAGAAGATTGTAGGTCTATGGGGACATGAGAACAAATAATCCAACAAGCTTGTTGCAGGTTTACAAAGAGAATGAGAAGACAAAATGGGAATTTAAAATGATAATAATTCATGTTTTAAAATCCTATCTAGGAGTTATTAATGGAAATAATTAATATTAACAAACTTATCAACCTCTCTAAAAGGCTCTCACCTAATGTTGATTTATAACAATCTATGCTCCTTTAACATGTCAAACACTGCTAGGGTGAAAATTAATTATCATTAATGGAATGATGGAGTTTTGGCCCCTTATTCATATAAGTATTGATACACACCAAATCATAAAACACATAAACACAAGGAAATCACTTGGTATTATTATTATTTTGGCATCTTTTGTGCTATCTAGAAGAATCATCGTAGACATAGTGCTAGTTAGTAGGCATTTATTTGGTGCTCTATTTTTCAAGGCATCTTCTTGAGTAAGCTACACATGGTGATCATATTAAAAAGGGTTCAAGGTGATGGAGCTATAATAATGATCAACCAAGGCTCTATCTCAGTACCTAGTGTACATCCTCCACCCTAGCATAAAGAGGGATTTATCTTTTATAAAGTTGAGATCGATCTAGTGAGTAAGGAGAGGTGACTATGATGTAGTGAAGATTTATAAAATTGGTTCTAGATAGTAGTAATTTTACCACCTTTAAATATAAGGATTATAATGGATGCCTTTGAGGCTTCATTTTGTATTTCTTAAGCTTACCTTTGAGCCTCTGGTCTGTGTAGTAGCTTAGCTAGTATTTAGTTTACTTTGCATAACATGGAATTTATTCTGCATTTAAACTTTGAGTAATGAAGAAGAATACTTATATTAATTCATGGTGTTCTTGTGCTTAATGCCTTTAATTTTGTTATTAAAATTCATAATAAATGTGATGATTTTAGTATTTTAAATTTAATCTAAATGCTAATAATGTTATTTTCAAGATTTTGATTCATGATGTTCATGGCATCTCTGTAATTTATGATGATGTTAGCATATTTTGTGGGAATACTTAAGTGTAGGAAAGACCCCATAAAAATTAATTATATTTGGGCCTAAATCACTAGCCTAAGCATAAACCCTTGATCTAAAACTCTCTAAGCACCTAATGAAAATAAGTTAAGGGAACCAAAGGCTTGTGCCCATGAGACTATAGAACTAATCCAAAATAGGATTGCACCCTTATGACCAAAATTAGTTCCCCAAATAGGATTTTTGCCTATATACCAATAGACTCCACCCAAAAATGGCTTGTGCCAATGTACCTACCAATTTCATTATTGTAATTACCAATTCATATGAAGAATGAGTTGTGCCATGACATAACTAGCCCAATGTAGGCCCTGGTTATTTATCTATTATGCTTTGGGTGAGAACATAAGTTTTGTTCCTTAAGTGAATTGATGCCAACATAGCTGAGTGACAAATGTTGAGTGTTAAGGGATTATTATATGTTTTCACCTAATTGTAACATGATGAAAACTAACTTGAAACAACTAAATAAATGCCTGATAGAGTAAATAAATTAAAACCCCAATTAAACTACAACATTTTGGTTATATTGTTAAGACCCATGTTATATTTTGTTATTTAAATGGTGTGATATAATAATGCTCCAACTCTCCCTTGAGAAATTGAGTGATGGTTGCAATACATAGAAGACAACTTTGCACTGAAACATCCAACCTATAGAGAATAAAAGCCAAGAAAGTGGGTTCAAAATAACTTGTATGATGCTCTATATGACGTCTTATTTTTAAAACTACCTAATCATGTGTACCAATGGTTGGCTACCTATATGACCCATAAAATTCAAATTTATGGACAATGCCTTGAGTGGATGAAAGAGTGCCTAGAGAGGCTTGAGAACCTAGATACCACTTGGACTAGATCTATAGAAAAATGGTGGTAAGGAGCTTTAAATAGTTACATGATTTATTTTTATAGTGTTGACATACTCCTACCAAGAGGAAACATAATATCATATTTTTATGAGCCTAGAGGCACATTTATGAAATATTTCAACATGAATCTTAAGAAACCGATGGTGGATTATGGATTTAAAACTATGAGAACAAAAGGATAAAATCCTTTCACATATGAGAAATGTAACAAGAAAGAAGGGGATGTGTAGGTGAATTGAAATGGAAGGGTATGAGTAGATTGACACCTAAGGGCTTAGGAGATAGACTTATAATAAAAGGAGGCACAAGCTAATAGAATATCTAGAACATAGAAATGTTGAGACAACCCATAATAAGCAGGAAGGGCATGGTAAAGGATCTCTTGAATTGTAGTAGTATGATGAGAGGAATAATGAAGACATAGATCAAGCTTAACTATTTATGGGTGAATAATGTACTAGGTCCCAATAGAATTTGACCATTGAAGATGCATCAAACATGCCTACCCCCTTTGAACTCATGGTGATAACTCATGTACTAAATCCCCCACATGCATAATGAAGAGTGATAATTGACCCTATTATCCACATAAACTTTGATCATTTTATAGACTTATACTATAGTTTTGTGATTAAATAATATGTTCCTTATGAAAAGCTAAGTGAGGATACCTCTAGATGTTTGAACACTAGCTTGATAACACAGAACATAAGTGCAAAAATTCTATTTTAGCTAATGTTAATTACATAGACTAGGAAATAACCCACAGGAAATGTTCCAACACCACAAGCTAGTAGTATAACACCTTCATCATCTTTGACACTAATAATAACATAAGGCTAATGCTTGACCTAGTGGCTAGAAGCATTAGAGGTCCATCACCAAGACATGTACCATGGGACAAGAACTTTATATACTAGTTGTGCCCCCACCATATATATATTATAATATAGCCATGCACTTTCTATAGTATTGTGGCATAGATAATTTCATAGAGTATGTCCTAAAATGTGAACTATAATGGTGTGCTTAGGGTATAACCCAATCAGAGTATAAGGTAACCCAATTCGTAATAACTCTTATTGATCACACCCATATTTGGTATTAGAATTTTGATCCTAAATAGGCTATGGTTGATTACAACACCTTAAAGGAAGCATTTTTTAAATTATTTGATATACCTAACTTTGAATAATAGAGCATCACCACACTCAAGGAAATCAACCAAAGAATATCAAAGAGTGTGCACCTATATAATGCCAGATTCAAAAATATTCTTTCCAAACTTCATTATGATATTCACCCCTCCCAACATTTGCAATGGTTTTTTGGGGGGGTTGATAGTGTCATTCATAAGAGTGATTTCCATGAAGACATTCACAGACCCTCATGAAGTCCTTGAAGCTACACTCAGAGCTTTGGTAGTCAAAAGTGCCAATAATAGAATCAACCCATTTATAGAAGCACATATTGTATCCATGGTAATCCAACACTAAAAAAATACCACTAGTTTGTTGTAATATGATTAAAATGAGATATGGTACACCAATTATGAAATAGAAGTCCACAACAAGAATAACTACACTCAAAGGAACATGTACAATTAATTATAAGCTATGAGATTTTTCACAAAGTACATGATGTTTAAAATTTCCCTTTATTTCAATACACCATCCAAGTTAATATAATAATCTACTACCATTTTTGTAATGGCTACATCCATACCATAGTTAATTTCTAAGTAATTTATGAGATGCATGAAAATATGGAGAGAGATGCATGACATGCCACTATAGTAATTGGGGGGGGTAATATAATCAAGGCATTGAATGATATAGCCAAAAATATATATACTATGGGATGAAATAAAGTGTTAGAGGGTGAGGTGGAGGATGTGATGGAGGAATATTCTAATGATGATCATGTTACAAGTGTGGTTCAACTAAGCACTATCAGCATGACTACCATACACATCTAACATGTGGGTATTGTTGAGGAACACATAAGGTCAAGGAATTACCCAACTTGTATAATAAATTGATCTAAGGCAAGCATGGTACATATAAATGTATAAGAATGATCAAGTATGAACTTAAAGTGGAGAAGTGGACTCTAAAGGTGTAGTCAACCTACATAGAACTAATCAAAGTGTAGGTAACTACTTGTAGTGGATTCACCACTCAGCCACCAGTTGCTCTAGTACCATAGTTATGCCTAAAATATGGGGAACAAAGTTACACTGAGTACATAATATAAACTAAACCCAAATTTGTACGTTACCTAGATCCTACACACTAAAAAGATGTATTACAAAACTAAATGAGTGTGATTCAAAGCCTACAAGGAGAGCTCCAACTTGCACAAGACCTAGAGGCACAAGTTTCCACCTCTCATAAGAAGCAATATGGTTAAGAGGTTGAGGTACAAGATCTAACAAAGATCTTGTGCCTCCTATAAACAAGGATGTTGCTCTAATTGAAAAACTTGATTTTAGAGCATGCAGGGTAGAATCTAGTTACAATTTCCATACCACACATGGAAAGAATACAAAAATTTAGGCATACCCAATATGTGGATTATGATCAATAACTCTTGGTGAATGCCACCATTGATGAATGGTATGTATGTGAGTTCATCATGGACATAGGAGTTGAGGTTAATATCTTGACAAATAATACATGGGATAAGATGGGTAGGCTATCCTTGAGGCCTTCCCCTCATGTAATTTTCATGGCCAACAAATCAAGGATGTAACCAATCAAGATTAAAAAAATCACCATTATAGATATCATGGGCACTACTTTCCATGCTAACTTCAAAGTAATGAAGCTAGTTGAACAAGATAATTATCCAACATTTTTAGGAAGGTCATGGTGATACATGAATAATGATAATATACACTTCAAGAAGTGTTATATGACCTTTGAAAATGGTGAGGAGAGGGTAGTGATCCTCCTCTCAAGTGACCAAGGACCCTCCTATTTAGAAAGTGTTGATCTGGAAGATGAGATCAACCATATCTATAACATCATAGTGCAAAGTGTTGAGACTCTCAACCCTAATTATCAAGGAGTGTTTTATTGGAAATATGGATAGTTAGCCTTAGACATCAATGATGTTACTTGTGCTTTATGGGCTAAATAATCTTATGAAATGACTAGTTATAGGTGCCACTTAGTGAGCACAAAGGTTACAAAACCTATGAGGTCTATATGGTTCCATATTGATCACACTTCAAATAGATGGGTTTATTGTAATATAAATAAGGGGAAGAGATAATTTCACTTGAGCAAAGGTAAAATTTCCATGCTCCTAATATATAAGTTGAATAATCCTATGGAATAACATGTTCATGACCTTGAGTTGTGTATCCCAAAGGAGGTAGACAAGATGGGTGCACTAGTGTATACTTTGAGAAGCACTTCCACTCATTGGTGGGTAGCATAAAGGTGTATCTTTCCAAATTTACAAGATGTATAAGTATCCATCTTCACGAGATTCAAAAAAAAAATTAACAAGGACCTAAACATTTTTGCATAATATGGTGATTCAAACCCAATAGTGCACATATGCTTATATGAAGAAACATGGATTTACTATGGTGAAAATTCCCTAAGGAACCTATGGGTGCATGCCTTCTATATAACCTTAAATACATGGGTGTGATCTTGGTATGTGGTCAATAAAATGTGCCATGAAATAGCCAGTTCGGATGTCCTAAAAGAAAATTTTGTGCACACCCTCTCCTTTTCCTCACATAACCTAGAATTTGTAGAGCCATTGCAAGTAATTTGAAGGGCAATGTTTGAGGACACTAAAATATTAGAGGAGAACCTAAAAGATATGTTTGGTGAGAAAGTATTAGTGCTCCCAAATTTATTTTAGGAATAGGCACTCAATAGTGATTGAAATGATGAAGATATAGATGTTTGGAAGGCACACAATTGGATGTCCTTGATATGAAATAGGAATCTCATGTTCTAAGTGGATGATAACACCCCTAATGAGGAATACCCTACTCATTTTCACATAATAACAACTAAGGTAAGTAATAAATTCAAGGAAACACATTAGAAAATGAATGATACCTACCATGTATCACTCAAAACCACCTAGGTAGATATCGGCTCCTAAGGTGAACCAAAGGTAGCCACTCTAGTTGCATATTAGTCCGATGCAGAGTTAACACCTTGCTCAGGCACATCATCTACAAAAATTGTCTACTCATTGATCTTATGAATATTAAAATAATCATTTAGCTCTAGACTCTTTCCATATAAAGAGATGTTTTCATATTTCTTGGGCATTATGGATATTATATAAAGTTCATAAAGATCTATGTAAATATTACATCACTGCTAGAGTGGCTCTTGTGCAAGGATGTCCCATTTTATTGGGGTGTAACACAAGAGGATGCATTTGAAACTTTGAAGCTCAAGTTGACTAGTGCACCTATTCTATAATTTCCTAAATGGATGAACCCATTACACATCTATGTTAACACATCTAGATCTATAATTAATACCATTTTGGCACAATGTAGTGAAGGCAAAATAGATCATCCCATATCCTTTACAAGTATAAAATTGACACAAGTAGAGTAGAACTATACAATAACTAAGCATGAGACATTGGATGCGATCTATTCCTTATAAAAATTTAGGAAATACTTGTTGGAAACACCATTCATATTCTTCATGAACTATGAGGTTCTTAAATACCTCATAAATAAGCCCAATCTCCATAGGTGCATTTGTAGATGGATAGTTCTATTTCAATAATTCTAATTCTCAATTGTCATCAAGCTTGGAAAGTAGAACTGAGCCTAGACCATTTATCTTGCATTAACTTTAATGATGTAGTAATGCTTATTAAAGATGAAATGTTGGATGCATAACTTTATAAATTCTAGTTCATCTCTAATGACTTGGTAGAGATAGCCACTTTTATAACTTCTAGATGTGTGCCCTAGACTATGTTAACCAAATAAAAGAAGTAGTTCATACTTTTCACCACCCCCTTTTAGATCATCAATGGGGAGTATATAAATTAATTCATGATTAAATTGTCTTTTGATATGTCTTAGAATATGAACTATTATATGTGAGGCACATGAGGGGATAGTAGGAGGCCATTGTGATGGAGATGCAATGATGTCCAAGGTATTATAATAAAGCATCTAGTATCTAATTATATTCTAAGATGCCAAGGATTGTGCCAAGGCATGTGACATATACCAATGTATGGGGAATCCCAACTAATAAGATGAAATGCCTCTCATCCTTATTCTTTCCCAGGTGATATTTGAAAATTGGGCCATTGATTTTGTTAGGCCGATCACTCCCACATCAAGGCACATAAGTGTAAGATATATTCTATCAACCATTGACTATTTTACTAAGTGGTCCAAGGTAGCACCAACCACAAACTACATATCCACCATATATACAAGGTTCATATGGGATAATATCATAAGTTGTTATGGGTGCCCACTTAGTTTGACTAGCAATAGAGGAACACACTTCATCAATGAAACTATGTAGATCTTGTTGACCAAATACATGGTGGTGTACCATAAGACCACACCTTATCATCCATAAGTGAATGGCACTACTAATGTGTTTAGTAATATCCTATGGATGTGCCTCATAAAGATATACAACATTGGTCATAAAGATTGGGATGATTGAGTGTCCATAATACTATGGGCATATCGCACAACCTACAAGCACCTAAATAAGGCTACACCATTTTAATTGGTGTTTGACATTGAGGTATTTCTACCAAATGAATTCATGGTATCATCATTATGCACTACATGTATTGGTTGTTTGGATGACCAAACATGATTGAGTGTGAGGCTATAAGAGTTGGAGAACTTGGATGAGGTGCATGCCCAAGCAAAGTGGGCTAGTAGATAGAAAAAGTGCATCAAAACTTATGGCATGTCAAACATATTAAGTTCAAGGTACTAACTAAAGGATAATTGGTGTTGCTCTCTGAATCCAAGTACCTCATGCACCTGAGAATGCTATAAATTAGGTAGATGGGCCCATATGTCATCCAAAATATAATGGAAAATGGCACATGAAACTTTTGCATATTATCAAATGAAATGATCCTTGGGTATCTCAAATGTAACAATTTAATCCTTATAGGCAATAGAATGGTGTTAGTGCCATTAAACACTGACTTCCTAGTCATAAGTTAGTTATGTTATGCTGACCAAAATAAAGTTTTGTGTAAGACAAATGATTCTTTATATTTTGCATTATTTTGTGTTGTGTTGGTGATGAGTGAATAATTGAGGTGATTTTAGGCCCAAAAGAAAACTATTATGACACTTCCATGAGTAAATCTAGTTGGGTGATTCAAGTATGGATGTTTTCTAAGCACCTAAGGCTAGATACCTAAGTTTATGGGTGTAAGGAGTTTGCCAAACTTTCACAAATATGGTTACCAAGTGACATAGAGAGGCACATATGATACCAAGTGTGCATAAGATGAGAAAGTTTCCTAAGATGATAAGTTTGAAATACACTTGGAGAGTGACGTATTGGAGGACCAACATAAGGGATTTGTATGGAGTAGGACATGCCAAGGCAAGAGACAAAAGTATAGATAATCGACCAAAATAGGAAAATTTACTTGAAATGAAATTACCATAGGAAGAGAAGATTGAATTATGGAGGATGGATCACGTTCATGTGAGATGTTGTGCCTAGGTTACCATAAGAAAGGTAAAGGTCATACCAAGTGAACAAAGAATAGGAAGAAAATCACTAAGACAAGTTGGCATCCACCTAAAGTGAACTAAGAAGTGACCATTTGAACTACACATCACTTCACCAAAAATACCATTAGGATAATTTATTGAGGTGATAATGGAGTCACAAAGATCAACATTAATGACTGAGGTGGTAGTGGATTTTTGTATATTTCATGGGGTTTTAAAAATTCTAAGAAATCTAAGTGTTATCATGCCATTAATCATTTACATTTAAGAAGCTAGCTAAATTAAGGGTATATTATAGTGATAGGATGACTAGTTTAGGTCATAAACCTCATGTTAATTTTCACCCAAAATTTAGATCATAGAAATAGAGCCAAACCAAAGCCAAAGAAAACAAATGCTACTAGAGTAAAACCTTAAGCACACACAAATAATTATTGAATAGAGAAAGGAATTACATTCCCTTTATGATCAGAATAGAGAAATGTGGGGCATAAATTATATGAAAAATGAATAGCATAAAATTGGAGTGATGTCAAGGCTTCCATTAATAGCAAATGAAGCTCAAGATCCAAAGTCATAGTCATAGACCTTGTGATTGTAAGGAATGTAAACAAACATTATAAGCTTCGATAAGCTAAATAAACCATGCTTCAACATTATTTAGCTCAAGATAAGGAAGAAACATATGAGTTATAGCCTATTGTAGGTGCATAAAGATTCTAAATAGGTGTGGATAGTGAAATAAATAGCCATTACAAAGAAGAAAGTACAACTGGTGGAAGGGGTTAACATTGTAGAAATTGAGGTTGAGGTACTTGCAAAGATGTCCTATCAAGAAATGTAGTTTCCCATAGAGGTCTTGGTAGGAGAGAACTAGACATCTTTCACTCATACCTACTAACTCAAAGAATACAATCACCTCACCTTAATCAATGCACAAGATCTAGTGCAATATTGGGTGCTTGATATGAGGGCCAAGATAGAAGTAAGTATGACATTGTTTGATGTTTCCATCTAGGATAGATTGGTAGCCAATGATGAAAATAAACTCTATATGTTACCATATTTTTTGAATTTATAGGAATTCATATATATCCTCCTCTTACACATCTACAAATATCACTTCTAATTTGTGTGGAGGCACATATAGTTGTTAGTAAATCTTATTGGTAAAATCACTGAGCTCCCAAACTCGAGCAGAAACATCTATTAGATGATGGTGGATGATGTTGAAGTGGAAATGGTTTAAAAAATTCTTGGGTACTATAAGGGAGGGTTTGCATTCCACATAAAAGATATCAAGGACCCCAACACAAGGCAATAACATGCCTTGAAATTTAGAAACTTTACCATGGTGGATGGTGGATAGACATCACCAAGGCCTACCTATGAATATCCCATCATATGGTGCAACGTTTATGTTTGATAATGCAAATTTCATTGTATAAGAAATGATTAAAAACATGATTGAGTGTCACATGATATGAGAGACCTTCTGGTAGGGGTTAATGTTGATTTTAATTATGTGGAGGATATCAGTGTGCTTGATGGCAATGAAGACAACATTTATGTCTTCCTAGTGCATAATGATTCCCTAACATAGAAGTATTAGAACTTGACCTAACCCCCTACATTCTCTCAAAATTACAAGACTCGAGTGATGGGGTGATCCACATAATACATAGAGGTATTTGGGATGGAATGCTAAACTTTATTATTACGTAACACTTCTATGTAGTACATTTTATGCTCATAGATGGAAACTAATCATGCTAGTTGAAGCTCCCTAATGCATTTTCTACCAGTTACTTCATGGATGCGCTAAGGAGAATTTCAAATGCATAATAGTTGGAAATTTTGGTGAATACCTTGGATTTAGAAAGAAGCATATTGTGGCACCAATTCAAGCACCTAAGAGGGAAGGCTACCAAAGATGATGAAGATGACTTGGGTCAAATTGACATTTATCCCCTCCAAAATAAAGTCATACTTAGGTAAATCCACATGTTGTATTATAAGATGAAGTCAAGAAAGAAGGGTGTGAGAACTGATAAGGATGATAACCTCTCCATCTAGATTGGTGACGAAGAGAAGCTAGTTATAATAGGGTATAATAAATCTCCCCAAAAAAGTAGGGAGAAACACTTGAAGAAATTCAAGATTGTATAAGGTTGAAGATTACCTTTGATGATGAAGCCAACTCCTCATCCCTAAAGAAAAAGTGTATGACCTTAACATAAGGTACCAATTTTCCAAACAAGAAGGAGAAGAAGAAAAAAAAAAGTCTAAGGGGCCTATAGTAATACCAATAATAACCTTGGTAGAGATGGAAGTGAAAGAGGCATATGAGGAAATGGAAGTGCAAGAGGTGTGTGAAGAGATGGAGGTGGAGGAAGAAGTAATAATTAATTTATAAATAATAGAGGAAGCATCAAAAAAATATCCCAATGCTAAATAATTTTAGGAGGCCCTCCAAGGTAGCAGTTCCATCATGCTTGGAAAAGCAAAAAAGCTAATAAGTGCCTCACCAAAAAAACCCACCACATAGCCTTCGCTAATTAAGGAGGAAAAGAGAGAGGCATGGAGGAAACTAGGGATGAGAAAGGTAGATATCCTAAATGTGCTAGTGCTAAAGGAGAAAATGGATGCCATGAGGAAGAAAGGCATGAACAAAGAGGAACTTAAGAAGATTAAGCTAAGGAAATAGAGGCCAATAAAGAAAGGGCCTTAGCGCTTGTAAAGAAGAGGAAGGTCAAGAGAAAGAAGAAAGCCCAACAATAAAAGGCTAAGAGAGAAGAAAAATAAATAGGTTGTTGTAAGAATGGAACCAATAAAATAAGTAATAGAAAAATATCCTATCATCTCCACTAGCACAGTAAATGATGCTACACCATAGGCATGCCCAAGTAGTGAAGGGGTGCCTAAAACCAAAGAAGGTGATGTTAGTGCCTTAAAAGAACAAATGGAGAGAACTAAAGTAACCCAACAAAAATAAGAGGGAAAAGTTGGTGTTAAGGAAGAATAATAAGAGGATAAAGGGGAAAAGTACAAGGGAGAACTCCTATACAAGAAATAAGAAGAAACCCTAGAGGAAAGTGTTGAAGAGAGTGCTAACACTGATGAAGAGGAATAAGACCAAATGGAGCTAGTCATCATTGAATAAGAATGGGTTGAGCCAAACCTAAGAGAAAATGCATAGAAGGGGTGGATAAATGAAGATTACTTATGTGTTTAAGTATGTAACCCCTAGAGCTACCATAACTAAGGTGAGTTAATGGTTATCATTTAATTGTGATAGTTATATGGATAATCCTCATTTTGAGGTGCCATAGAAGGCCATACTAGGTGCAAAAAAACCATAAAAAGGGCATGATTCCATTCTCATAAACCTTATGTAATGAATATAGTCAGGTCAGTAAACACACTCATCTAGATGGCATTAAAAGTAGTTAGAAAGAACATTAATAATGTTAGTGCTTCAAAATAGAAGATTATGATTAATGTATAATAAGAGGAAAAGGACATGAATTTGAAGCTATAGAAACTAGTTGATCACATTGAAGTAGCTTAGCCATCCCTCTTTGATGAAATTGACACTTCAAACCTCTCATATGTTGACAAGTTATGCATGCTAGTAAAACATATGCTATTAAAGTTGAAGGTAGAACTACTTACAAAAGAAGAGGAGAACCCATGCACCATGTTAAAATAGGAACTAGCCATAAAGATTAAAGAGGTTAAATACCTATCCATACAACTTCAATATCACATAGATGTAGTTGATGCCATACTCTATAGCTTTTCAACCAAGCATCAGTCATAGACACACACCTGAAATAGGCTAAGGGGGAGAAAGAAGAGTTGATGGCATAAGTATACATTCTTAGTAGGTTAAAGCACATCCAAATAATGGGGAAGGTTAATGGATTAATCACCCATATTAAATACCAAAAAAATCCCAAAATCACTCTTCCACACCTTACATGCCAAGGCCTATGAACAAGGATAAATCCTAGATGGAGTGTGAAAAGTTAAGTCAAAACTCAAAACCTTCTGGAATGAATTGGAGAATATGTATGTGCTATCACTCATCACTACCTCCATATAGATAAACAACACCATTGAGGAACTAAAGCTCACCATCAAGGGCTTTCATGATTTTAGTGTCAAATTGAAGGAGAGCACACTATAGTCTTGCATACCAAAAGTGTTGAAATACTAGTCTAAGGGCAGACTAATAAATTTGTATGGGGTAATGTTTGGCCCCTCATTCATCTAAGTATGGATTTTTGCTAACTCGGTAGACACCTCAACATGAGGCAATCAGTTGGTATGATTGTTATTTTGGCATCTTTATACCAACTAGAGGAATCATCATAGATTTAGTTCCAATTGACATGCAGTTATTTACCACCTAGTTTTTTAGGGCATCTTCTTGAGTAAGTTGTACATGGTGACCATAGTGAAAAGGGTGTAAGGCAATGCATTTGAAAAAATAATCAACCAAGGCTCCATCTCAGAACCTAATGTGCACCCTTGACCATGACATGAAGATACCAGTATTTACTATAAAGTCAAGCTCGATCCAGTGAGTAAGGAAAGGTCATTGTGATTTAGTGAAGCTCTACAAAATTGGTTTCATATAAAATTAATTCAACCACCTTTGAACATGAATATTAGCATGGATGCCTTTGAGGATCCACATTATAGTTCCTAAGCTCACTTATGAGCCTCTGGGCCATGTAGTATCTTATCTAACATTTAATCTTCTTTGCATAATATGGAATCTATTATGCATTTAAACTTTGAATAATTAAGAAGAATAGTTGCATTAATTCATGGTGTTCTTGTGCTTAATGTATTTAGTTTTTTATTTAAATGTGTAATTAATGTGATGATTTTATTATTATAAATTCAATTTAAATGTTAATAATATTGTTTTCAAGATTTTCACTCATAGAGATATGGTGTCTTTATAATTTATGATGAAATTGACATATTTTGTTGGAATACTTAAGTGCAGGAAAGACCCCATTCCATGTAATGATATTTATGCCTAAAGTGCTAGCTTAAGCATGAAACCTTGATCTAAATCCTTCCATTAAACCCTCCAAGCACTTGAATGATGCCAAGCTAAGAGAACTAAAGGCCTGCACCCATGAGACTATATAACCAACCTGATATAGGCTTGTACCCTTATGACCAAAAGTATCTCTCCAAATAGGCTTTGTACTTATATACCAACATACTCCACCCAAAAATGGCTTGTACCAATGAACATACCAATGCCAATATTATAATAACCAAGTCATATGAAGAATGAGTTATGCCATGACATAACTAACCCAAGACAAGCCCCAATTATTTCTTTGCTATGATTTATGTGAGCACATAAGGCTTTCACTTTATGTGCATTGATGCTAGTGAAGACAAGTGACAAATGTTGAGTGTTACAGGATTATTCTATGTTTACACCTTGTTGTAACAAGTTGATAACTGACTTGGAATAAATGGATAAGTGCCTAACAAAGTAAATGAATTGAAACTCCAATTAAACTACAACATGGAGGTATATGAAACTAGAAAACTCATCTTATAAAAATGTAACTTCATCCATGAAATGGTTATCATGTCAAAGTCAACTCAATATTACAACTAGGCACGTGAGATTGACTTCTAGGTCAAACATTCAACATGCACGAGAGTTGGAGATAATTTAGTTAATGCCATTATCACAAGAGAGCCATGTTTTCCAAGAATATAATAACCTTAAAAGAGAAAACCATACATGAAAAATCCTTTCAAAGTTCAAGGAGATCAAAATTAGGATCATCACCTCCACTACTATGCCCACTTTTCATGAGATCATCATGAAAACAAGCCTAATGCATTGGAGGGGGATTAATGTCTATATATCCTTCTCTATAAACTGATATGGACTAGATCTTGGTGTAATGACAACATTTATGAGGTCTTTTAGTTATCTATTCTCCTTTTTCATCTCATTTTTATTATATATAAATTTAAATACCTTGTTGATCATCACTCATGTTGGT
This sequence comes from Torreya grandis, assembly GCA_037957365.1. Lineage (NCBI taxonomy): Eukaryota > Viridiplantae > Streptophyta > Pinopsida > Cupressales > Taxaceae > Torreya > Torreya grandis. Next base: position 4,590,253 of record JARHVA010000086.1, read on the forward strand.
TATGATGAGAATCTACGTTTTTTTAAACTTGTAATGTTGGATGTAAGCCTTCAATTTTAATAAAAATAGATATTTACCTCTCCTATGTTGTGAAATTTCTTTAGTATTATTTAAATTTTAATGTAGATATTAATTTATTGATTTTTTATTCCCTTTTGATGTTGTCCTATCACTTTTAGACATTCATTTTCAAGTTGTATGTTGTGTATACCACTACCTGCATGCAAATTACTTATGCAAGTGTTAAGAGAGAGTTTCAGGTTTGTAAGAATTCAGTGAGTTATTGTCAATTTTAAAGGTTTATTGTGTTATTATAAGTAAAGGATAAGATATATAAACTATTGGTGCATCAACTTTTTTAATTTATACCCCTTTCACCATAAAACACTCTTATTCTTAGCTATATATATGTCTTTTAACATAGTTTTAGGTCTATAAATGTTCTTAAAGCAGGTGCATCTTAGTTAAGGAAGGAGGTTGCATTCTCTATAAGTTCATCCCCAAAGAGCCAATATCCCACACCTTGGGTATGATCCCATTATTTCCATTGTACTATTTTATTAAATGGATGGGTGTAAGATCCAAGTTATAATAGTTTTGTCTAGAGATAACTAGTCTTGATATAATCGATAAATAGGATGATTATTTTTAGCATAGACATAAAAATAAACTTTTTAGGACCTTTTTACTTGGAGAAGTTATTATTTTTTTTTTTCATTTATATTTTTTATTTATTTATGATCTCCTATACTTAGTATCAAGTGACTAGGAAGACATGTGTTCATCACCAAAGACTAGATACAAGTGAGTAAGGGCATATCTCCCCAATGTTAACCCCACACAACTAGTAAGATGTGAGGACCCAACACAAAATGTTAGTAAGGGTGATAAATTTTAAGCTTGATATTTTTGTGTTTACATAGGATTTTCATTTTCATATGAGTGACTATTTTTCTATTTATAAGGCCTTTACCCTGAAGTATTGGCCCAATGAAACTAGTAATATGAAAGGGCTCATCACTAAAGACCAAGATAGAAAATTAAATTTTACCAATTTTTTAGCATGATAATATTCTAATTTAAAAGGAACCTTAAGAGGAAACAGTGCCATGAAAATGATTCTATATTAGGATGTAGGCTATCATTTTATAAGTTGAGCAAGATATAGGGGAAAGAGATGTACTAGCCCATTAAATCTATAGGGTCTCCCTCCCACCCATTATTTTAACCTTTTAAGACTTATTGAATGTAAATCCTATGTTTGTTAAAGAGTTGAGGAGATTAAATCAAAGAAATAATATTGAATAAGTAAGGCCATAGATTTTTTACAAAATTGACTAGCTTTTACTTTTCTAAAAATAGTAATAAATTGTGCATATAAAGACTTAGCTAGAAAACACATGATATGTATGATATGAGTGTTATAAACTGAGATAGAATCTAGTATGAGTGTCATAATCTATATCCTAGTATTATAACCCCTCCTAGATATTATTACCATAATTGGATAGTAGCATCATTATTGGTAAAGTGGTGGTAGTGTCATGATATTAGCAATAGTGTCCTCTATGCAAAACTGCCTTGAGTTTTTGGGTGCACATGTGTTTGGATCTCTTAGGTATGATCCTATGCACATGAAATTTTAACCTTGTCTTTTTCTTATAATAAATAATTTATTATTTAAACCCTAATCTTCCATATAACTAGGGCATGAGATAAAAGTTATGTTCATTAGTAGGGTAGGCTAAACATTCTCAACACCCCACTATGAAGAGATTTACCTACATAAAAATACTTTGAGGAATGATCAATCTTGATCTAGTTATCTCCACCTAAGTTTTAGTACAAGTGTAATTGATGCTAGTATGATAGTTTCCTTGAGTGCCTTGAATTTTCTTGATACTAGAAATATGTAAAATCTAAGATTAGGTTTGTTATAGATGGTAATATGTAGAAGTAGGGTAGAATAGAGATTAATAACATTAATTTTAATTAGCTTTTTTTTGTGTTTAAATGTGTATTTTGCATCTGATTTCTACCTAGTGGATATAGAGATAAAATTAATGTATATATATTATTTTGTTGATTTTACATATGATAAAATATTTCTAAGCCATCCTTAGGAGGCTTTAGTTTTTGAAAATATATCTATTTGGGAGAAGCTAAGGCAAAATACATTAGTGCCATTTTAGGGAAACTAGTGCCACATGACACTAGTGTCCTTATTATGGCATTAGTGTTTATCTAGCATAATAGTAGGCATGAAGGTCTAGGATTAGGAAATGAGGGTCTAAGACTACTTTGGGGATGACTAGGGATGTTTGTGGCCCACATGAAGGCTAGATAAGTGTGAGAATAGGATATAGATAGCTCTAGGGATAATCTAGGGATATGTAGTCTCAAGTATCACTATTATCACTTAAATACCATTTTTGGGTGATTACATTCACCCCCCCTTTATTCTATAAATGAAAAAAAGTGAAATTACTAGGATATATGAAAATTAAGCATACTTGGACTTACATAGGAGGTGAATCCAATAAATATGAGTTTGAGTGTGTGAAGTTAGGTTTGGGTATGTGAAGCATGATCTAATGTGTCTTATAAATGAAATGTGAGTAAATTAGTCCTTACTTAAGAGATATAAAAATCAAAAGACTAAACTAAGAAAATAAGTAAAATTAAGTAAAGAGATGGGAAAGAGGAAAGGAATGAATACACCTTACTGGGTATATGAACCAATGAATGAACTTGGTGGCAATATGTGTGTGTATAATGATTAATCAATGAATAGCTTTAAATGAGCTAATATATTACCCAATCCTTATATGTGGGTGGATAAATAACTCAATTTTGTTTTGAATCCATCATTTCCCACCCCTGCTTAGTGGATCATAACCTAAAAATAACTTGGATTAGACTGATAGTGTGTCTAACCCTCTCATTTGGGTGTCTCAAAAATTCAAATAGGTTATGACACCATCATTTCCTACACATTGGTATTAGATGCATCCAAAATATAACTATTAAAATTAATATAAATGTTTAATTAATTATATCTAACTATGTTAGTTTTATGGCCACACAGGTACATTAGATAGCTTTGAGCCACTCGAGAATGCCAACCACTAAAAATGTAGTAAGGCATGAAATTAATGTGAAACATGTAATATGATGTCAAGTGTATGAATCATATATAATGACATGGAATTTTTCATTCAATATGATCAACCAATGTGTAACTGAGTATACAAAAAATAATGTGCCACACACATGCCCCCAAATTTGATATCTAACAATAGAGATTCTAGACTTAGTTGTAATAAACTATATTTAGGTATCTAAAATAAATATGGGAATGTTTATGTCATGCATGATACCCATAATATAGAAAATTGATATGAATATGAGCTAAACTAGCATGAATCTGAGCAAAAATTGAGTATAATTGATAAAACTATAACTAAATCTGTGTAAACTTGTACTCTACTTGATGTGTTATTCTAGCCAATTTAGGCTATTTTAAAATTGAGTCTAATAGAAATTAGTGCCATATCTTGGATAGTAGTGCCATATGGTGCTATTTTCCCCATTTGGGTATTATTATCCTTCTAGTCTAAATTTTGTGCAACTATACTACTTTATAGGTTTATATATTCCCACTGTATTTACCTATATAATGTTTTATAACTAAACCTATGTTATGAAAAATGTATTTTGAGTGAAATATAGGAGGTTTATCTCTATGACAAACCCCTATAAATGCCCCATATTTTGAATGGAGTTATTGACCCTATGAAAGAACTATCCTCTAAAGAAAAAACTCTACAAAATATGTGTTAGTCAGATTATACATGATAACTATGTGGTAATCCAATATAATGTGCATACATAAAATCATAATGTAAGAGAATCTAAGCATAAGTGTATAATTCAAGATGTATTTCATGTATAAAATTTCACAAAGGTGTCAATATAGTTGTAATCAATGTATGCAATATCACATCTGACTAAAACTAGGTAGATAGATATGGGGATAGGGCATTATGTCCATCATGACACCCAAGTATGAAAGATAGATGAATGAGGTCCATCATGGCATTGAAAACTAGTGTGTAACAAGTAAAGAAAAGTGTCATAGCCATGATTCATATAATAAATCATACATATAAAACACATGAGGCATAAAAAGTAGGCAAATAAGACATAATACAAGGGACATGGGTACATGTCACTAAATTTGAGAAAATAAGACATAAAAGGACATGTTTAAATCTCCACATATGCAAGTAACAAACAAGTTGGTTTAGAGCCACATAGAAGGACATGTTTAAATGTTTGTATGCATAATAAATAAAACACACACAAGGACATGGGCACATGTCCAAATCATACATACTATGAATATAAGTGGTGTAGAGCCAAATAACAATAACATATTAAAATTCCATAGAATATAAAAAGAAAAGAAATACAATCAAGTCTAAACTAAGTAATCTAGAAATGAAAGAATGCATAAATATGTAATACAAATATATGTAAGAGCTAGATTGTAATATGTTGAGTCTAAATTAGTAATAACCAACAAAAAATATGAGTAAGAGTAGTATGATAAATATAAATATATAAAAATGTTAAAGATAAGATGTAGAGTATATAAGGATATAACTTGATGATCAAAATTGTGCATAAGATGCCCTCAAGTGGGTGAATGTGTTAAGCGAAGAACCATGAATTAGTGTATATGACCCCAATGTTTAAATAATAACAAGTTTAAATTAGGGTATTACACTTGAGTCCTATAGTAATCTGAAATCACTCAACAATAATAAGTGAATCATATAGTATGATAAAACTCACTATACTAAGATAGCTATCAAATATAGTATCTAGAAAATATAACAAATGTAAACATAGAAATGCATACAATCTATATTTTTTTATTTTTTGAGTCATTATTTGAATTTTTTTATGTTTTTGACATGTTATATTATATTTATATTTTCTAGATATAAGCTATGTACAAGCAACATGAAAATGAACTATGTACAAAGAATAAAAAGAGAGGGAAAGTATGTCCAAGAAAGGAGGAATTATACTAACCGATGAGTCTCATGGGATACTCAATATCACTATGACCTATGTCAAATTAATGAACTATGATCGTACATTTTGTGTGAAAGTAATTATGTTCCCATAATCTACTATACTAAGTGATTTATATTTGTATCTATATTTGCCTATGTAGTGGTGCTAGGAATCTATGGCACCGATTGTGGTGTCCTATAAACTGTATGGGTTTTATGAACCCATTTGGTAGAATAATATGTAGGTGACATAATTTCCCTATGTTGAGAACCCATTAAACCTAATAATACTAATCTCAATAAAATGTGAGTGGAAAAAGGCCCTCCAGAATTTGTAACATATCTCTGATGTAGGGGTATCTCTATTAATGGTCTCTATGGGAGAGTATGTGTATGTGCTAATATTATAGGAGTAAACCTCACCTACATTGGTGTCTCTAGTGAATTTTTTGGTATATCAATAAGATCTATGCTTTGAGTTGTATTTAATAGATATGTTATATCTGGTAACTATGTTGTAACTATAATTGGTAAATGTGTTGTAATTGGATATATAATAGGTAGAGGATACTCATATGGAAGACCCTCAACTTTGACCACCTAATTTTATTTTATATATTTTAATAATTTGTGTAATGTGGATGGGATGGATCATAGATATTATATCAATGGCATACCTAATAACATATCAAACATGCTTGCATTAGGTACTACTAGGAACTAAGTGACCATATGTGCTAGTCTAACTTGTAATGGAAGAATAATTTCCTCGATGGAGATTTGAACATGACCACTAAAACCAATAATAAATTTGTCTATAGTGAATATATCACATTTTTAATACCCCAAATGTTGTAAAAGTGTCATAGTACACATACTAATGCTTGAACCATTGCCAATAATAACACTATGTATAATATGATGATTTATATAAGCTTGTATAATTAGTCATGTAAATGTATATCATCATAAATAATCTCCTACTATGAGAAGGTGATGAGTGGTTTATATAAAAATGTAGTATGGCACATACCAATGATATCATGTAAAGGGTGCCCCTCTATAATAGTGTCATATGAATCTAGTGGTGGATATGCCTAATGTGTAGTGAACACCTAAAGTTCTTCCTACCTCATTCATTATGTGATTTGGAAATGGATCTAAGAATATCTTCAATTCCTTATATTTTTTTGTTATACATTTGGCCCCTCTATGGGTGTGCCTACATCAATAATGTTAGCATCAATCAAATCTTATATCTTATGTTTTAGGCCAATACATCTATTTTTTGTATGGCCTAGTGCCCTATGATACTTACCTAATGCATTAGAATCATAAGTATCTAGAAGAGGTCATGTCATATCAACCTCTTTGATGGGAGGGAGAGATATGACATTGCATTATAAGAAGTACTATAAAACCCATGATATCTATTTTGGAAGGATGGCAAAGAATTTGTGTGGAGGAGTAGATAATATCAAGTGAGGAGATGGATCTAAATATGTGTTAATTATGGCCTTTTGATAACTCTTATTATCAGTGACCCTTACCTTGTATGGATTTTTAATTTAAATATTAACAATTGATTTTAATCCATTGGTATATTTTAGTTTTCCCATTGATAGAAGCCTGACTTCTTTTTATTTTATTGTGTAGCACAAATCTATGAATTTTGGAAACTTCTTGAACAAGATAGCTTTGTGTAATGATATTAGAAGACTTTGTTTGAAGATGTACTAAAGCTCTTTGTCTTCCATTTGGATAGTAAATTTATCTAATATAGTATTGAATCAAAGACATATTTTGTAATAGGTTTATTTAATTTTTGTTTCAACTATGCAACTTTAGTAAATGAGTTTTTGTCACTGATATTTATGGAGAAGTGTGATAAAAACATGTCTACCAAAAGATTTAATGTTATGATAAATTGATCTGGTAAGTCATAAAACCACTATAATTCAAAATCATTTAAATTTCATGGAAAAAAATTATGATAATTGAATCATTTGACATGCACTATAAACATGATGTGTTAAAAACTTATATATGATGCTCTAGGTCACCCTTACCATCATACAATGTAAGTTGAGGTGCTACAAATTTGAATGGAAATGGAATTGACACATGTGGTGTGTCAAAGGTGTATGTAAGTGAACATTAGAATCCAAGGCATTTGATGGCCTAGTGGCTCCCTTCTCAAGATGTAAAACCTTAGCCTAAATATTATGAACCTCATGCATATGGAATTATATATTTAGATTAGAAGAACTAGTCACAAGAGGTGTAACTATCACTGAATATAATTTGATTAAAATTGGTGGTTGTGCTAATAATGTTTTTAGCTTGGGGACTTGAAGATTTACCATTGTTTTATTTATTCTTAATTTCCATTATGGATTGTAAAATTTTTTCAAGATCAAGGGGTTGTTCTCAAAATCTATATCTAAAGATTTATGGGATCTCATCCCTATTGACAATTAGGTTGTCATTTTTAAGTGGAGGGAGAGTGTCTAAGTTTTTAATTTATGTATTATCTTATATTATCTAAGTTTCTAATTATTGTGTTATCTTTGAATTTTCTAAAAATAATAATAAATAGTGCAAATAAAGACTTAGCTAGAATACATTTGATACAAATGATTTGAGTGTTGTAAAATGAGATCAAAGTTGGTTTGAGTGTTGTAAACTAGATCATGGTATCATAACCCCTCCTAGATAGTAGAACCACAATTAGATAGTAGTTCCATTATTGGAAAAGTGGTGGTAGTGTCTTTATATTAGCAATAGTGTCCTCTATACAAGATTATCCTAAACTCTTGGGTGCACTTATGTTTGGATATTTGGGGTCTATTTCTATGCACATGATTTTTGTAACCATATATTATTCCTATAATATTTCATTTATTTTTCAAACCGTAATATTCTATACAACTAAGTCATGAGCTGAAAAGTGTGTTCATTATTAGGGTAGGCTAGACATCCTCAACACCCTACTATGAAGAAAGTTGACTATATACCAATACTTTGTGGAGGGATCAATCCTAAGGTAATTATCCCCGCCTAAGTATTGGTGCAAGTGTAATTAATTATATTATGATATTGGCCTTGAGTGCCTTAAATATTTTTGAGACTATAAATCTATAAATTTTGAGCTTAGGGATATTGTAGATGGTATTATGCATAATTAACACAAAATAGGGATTTATAACCTTAATTATTCTCAACTTGTTTTGTGTTTGAATGTTTATTTTGCATTTTATTTCAATCTATTGTATAGAGGGATAAAATTCATGTATATATACTATTCTATTACTTGTATATATGATAAAAGATGTCTAGGTTAGCCTTAAGAGGCTTTAAATTTAGAAAATATATCGATTTGGGAAAATATAGGGTAAAGGACATTAATCCCATTTTGGGGACACTTGAACCACATGGTGCTAGTGTCCTAATTATGTCACTAGTGTTTATCTAGCAAAAAAATAGGTATGAAGGGCTAAGAGTAGGAAATGAGGGTCTGGGGCTATGTTGGGGCTAACTAGGAATGCCTATGGCCTACACAAAGGCTAGATAAGTGTGACAATAGGATCTATGGATAATCTATGGATACGTAGTCTCAAGTAACACTCTTAGCATTTAAATGCCACTTTTGGGTTATTACAAATTTACTTGTAATACTTAAGGCAAGAACTAATGTAATGTTTATTTTGAGAATGTTTTCTATGAGATAATAAGGTAATTTGAGAATGAAATGATTTGATATGCTACATTTTAAAATTTTCATGTTATTTAAATTAATAACCAAATAATCACCAAAATGGCATCTATCTTTTAAGACAAAATGATAACAATGGAAAATTAAATATGATGAGGGTAATGTGATATGAAAAAACTATATAAAGAAATATTTAAAGATCAAAGAGTTAAAATATTCACTGAAATATTTTCCCTCTAGAGTGCATAACCAATAAGATATTTTATTGAAATATTCATTCACTAAGTAAGATCTTAACCAGTTAGGTTTGAATTTATAACCTTCTTTCTTCCTTTTTATCAAGCTTACTATTGATCCTAAGGACAAGGTCTCCTACATGAGTTAGGTGATCATGGAGATTTTTTTGTATTTTTTCCCATATGATCATCATATACAATATGATTTTTTACAACAATGATTTGAAATTCATCTAAAGTCTCTAATTCAAGTAGTTGTGCCTCTATGTACTCTTCATGATCAAGGGGACCTTAGAGAGAAATGTGAAGGATAGGTATATCAACCTTAATAGGTAAAATATATTCAAATCTAAACATAAGTGTGTATGGGGTTTACTTTGTGGGTATTTTTAAATTTGTCATATATTCACAAAGTGTTGAAATGTGCCAATCTTGTATACAATTTCTAATATTTTTGACCAATAATAACTTCAAGGTTCTATTAGTGGCCTTGACTTGGCCATTAGACTATGGGTAATACAAGGAGGTTGAATGGTGTGATATATAAAAATTATTACATACCTCACATGTGTTAGGATTTTTTAAATGATATTTTTTGTCATTAAAAATGACTTGTGGGACCCCAAATCGATAAATTATTTTATTCAAAATAAAATTTTCAAAGATTGAACTAGTGATAGTTATTAATTACCCTGGGCTACTTAATAAAATAATCAATAGTTATGATAATGAAATTAAGACCATCTAAGGAAGAAGGGGAGATCTTTCCTACTAAATATAAGACCCAAGTGGAAAAGGGACATGTTGACTATGGGAGGAAATGCCCTAGTGGGAATATGTATATCATGTGAAAGTGTTGACATTTCTCAAATTTATACACATACTTGATAACATCATGGTCTAAGGTGAGCCATAAATATCCCATACTATGTATTTTGTGATTTGTGTGGCCACTAAAGTTTCCACCATAAATGCCATGATGCTAATGAAAGAAGACCCTTTATGACTCCTCCTGGTTGACACATCTAGGTAACATGATGTCAATGAATTTATGATAAAGAATTATGTCTATAATAACATACTTGGATATGATGATACAAAGGCTCCATTTATGTTGTAAATTTTCAGCTTCAGAATAGGTGTGGTTAATTAGGTAGTTGATGATATTCATGTACCAAAGAGATGGACTAATAGTGGGTTTTTAGATGCAATTGTTAAATTCATCAAGAAAGCCAATATCAATGATATCTCTAACTTTTAAGGGATAATTGGATAAATAATTAGTAATGATTTATCCATTAATGGATTTTTAGTTGAATTAAGTTAACTCAAACTCAGTAGTGTGATGAAATGTCTAACTTTCCTAGAAAGGATTGGCTAGGTTAGAAATGTATGCAATGTTTGATATCTCATGATAACTCTCATTTATTGATTAAGCATGTAATACCACAACCACTTAATTTTGAACACTATATATAAGTACTACTTTTAATCTTGAGTGTACCATGTCTTGTAATCAATGAGGGTAAAATTAATGAAGTAAATAACATGTTATTTTATAGAATCACCCTCTTAGGCCAACATGTAGGTGAATGACACAAAATTTTATCTAATGTAGAGTATCAAGGGATTATCTAGGCTAGGCACCATGATAATTAGGGGAGTCATAAATAAGTACTTTACTATTTTAAATGCCTCATAACAATCATATGACCAAGTTAAGCCACTTCTCTTCTTAATCAAGTTAGTAATAATATATATGGTGTAATTAAGATTGGAAATGAACCATTGAATAGATATCAACTTTCCTTGGAATGTTCTAATTCCTAATTCATTTTTAGGGGGAACATTTCCAAGATAACACAAAACTTGGTAGGGTTGATATCAAAATTACACCACAAAATGATATACCCTAGGAGTTTTTCACTTGTGACTACAAACACACATTTTTTGGGTTAAGAGTAATAATGTATTAGATCAAGCACATCAAGATGGTGCATAACACTATATGTGATTAGTTTCTTGCCTCACTTTCCTTATAATCATATCTCTATAAACCTCCATTATATTGTGAAAAATATCATGGAATATATGGGTAGTATCACTTTACTATGTTTCCCCAACATTCTTGAGACTAAATGGCATCATGATATAAAAAAGGTTCCCCAAAATATAATAAAGGAGGTATTACTTTGATCTTCATAAAAAAATTGTATTTTGTTATATCTTGAGAGACCATGCATAAGTGATATCAACTCATATCCTAATGTAGAATTAAAAATGACATCTATGGAAGGAAGAGTTAAGACATATTTTGGACATGCTTTGTTGATATATTGAAAATCTATACATACCCTGATCTACCATTATTATTGATAATAAGAATAATATTGGACATCTGTTTCACTATGTTTTGTGTTATTTTCATTTATTTTTTATAAAATAAGTAAAAATCAAAGAAAGGGTAAGGTGTAGAAGAACCTAGATTTAGTTGCAAATTTTATGATCCAGTCAATGTGAATAATTCTTCTTTGGCCTAGGAAGAATGACCTATAATAATAAATAAGATAGAAATGGATTGATTAGTAGGAAAGGAGGTGGATTGCCTAGCATGTTCTAGATCTAAGAAGTACAAGACTTCACTAGAGGGATGTCAATCCATTTTGTTAACAAGTTAAGTTCTGAAAATGATAAGAGATGTTTTGCATAAAGTAAAAGAAAGTACTTAATCACAATGAAATAAATTATTTTTAAGATAAAATGAGTAATTTTATAAAAATGATTTTTTTTTTTCAAAACTAATGATAAAATGCTAAAACTTGATTCAAAACATTATTTGTGACTTTATGTAGTGACAGAAGTGTAAAGGGAAGATTTTTGGTGATTTAAACTTTTTATTTTTGGGAAAATAAAATACATGGAGACCAATGATGGTCACTATGTAAACAATACTAGTTAGGGATAATCAATGTTTGTTAGGAAATGACTTATTATAGTCAAAAGATGACCAATGTCAGTTAGTATGAGTTTGTCATGCTTCTAGTTTTGGACAAAATGGACTTTAGGCTAGTTGCAGAAGGGATTTATGGGTTGTTTTAGGGTTATTTTATGGTCATGGAGACAAGAAAGAGCCTCAAATATATCAAACTTAGATATATTTCACTCAAATAATTAGGAATGTTCATTAGGTATTAGGTATAATATGGAGTATTTAGAGTTACATAAATCCAACACAAGATAGGATATGGGGAGAGATTGGAAGTGGGTGTAAACACTAAATTATTGAAGTTAAATAACTAAACTTAGAACAAGTGAAAGACACTTATATTTTGTAGGAGTTTCTAGCTTAGACATGTCTTAAATTTGAGTGTGAGCCACTTGGGAGCTTCGGAAAAAAGGATAGAGTAACGATGCTTGAGTCTTCTATATTGAGGTGATAAAGTTCTTTCTAATCTCTAGATTGGTTCACAGGTTCACTCAAAAAACTGGATTCATATGAGATTTATGATTCTATCTCAAAAAATTTCAACCTCTTGAGTAACATTATTGGTGATACCTTAAGTAACTAACATTAGTCCTAGTCAACTGGCATTAGTTGAGGGGTCACCAATGTCAATCAAGGTGGATATAGTCAAAGTTGCCGAAAATATCTATTTGCACTTAATTTTGGTCATTAAGACCATTATAAGTTGTTCAAGATTATTTAAGGAAACATGGGAATGTGGGAAGAAGTGGTCTAAGAGGTTAGGGATTTAAATGCCAAGGCAACAAATAGTATTAAGGCTAGGTGTCATTAAGTTAGTTATGGGTTTGGGTAGGGTGAAGTGTAAATAGGATTAATTAGCTTAATGAACTAATTAATTTAGCTAAATGGAGTAAAGGGGTGTTTTTAAGGGGTTTTAATAAATATTATATACCAAGGGGGTGAAGGGGGTATTTTATGACAACTAAAACCATTTGTTTTAGGTCACATCCATAAGCTGCAAAACAAAAATAAATGGTGTAGTGGAAGGTTAGATTCCCCGAGTATGGGAGGAGGTGTTCCCCCTCAAACTAGGAAGTGATAAGGTGAAAATAAAGTTAAGTATGGGTTTGATAAGTAGAAAAGTTAGTGAAAAAATTATTTGGATTGTTAGGCATGAAATCACAAAAGGGTGCACAAAGTGCAACAAAGTGAAATGTTATAAAGTATGCCTAGACAAGGTTGCCATGGTTGAACATATAAAAAAAAAAGGATACACTGAGAAGGAAAGTGAGAAGTGAACTAGGCTAGAAAATTAGGTGTAGATTATGTGGGTACACCTATAAATGTAATACATTAGGCTAAGGTATTTGTGTTTACAGGGATCTAAAATTAGGGTGATCTTAAGAAGATGAAATGGGTGGCAGGTGTCAGAACCATAAGTGGGAATGTTTTGAGGCACCAACAGGGTGGCACACAAAAGTAACACATGTGCATAAAATTATGAATCATGGTTAGGTTTTCTAATCATTCAATGTGACCAAGTCAAGGATGTCACAAAAAGTATGAAAATAGTTCATGTGAGTGACTAAAGGGAGGGAAAGTGGTTTCATAAATTGGAAGAGAAAATAGGGTAGAAGGATCCTTGGGGTGGAAAGGGGTCCAAGTGTATGGGGGAGTTAGGGGTTTGAAACCCTATTTTTTTATTGATGTCAGTTAGGATAAAAAAATTTAGTCATCTTAACCCTAGCGGTGACTAGCATCAGTCACTAGCTAAACCCTATAAAGGGTGGCTGGTGACTAAAAAGGTCAAAAACATTTTTATTTACATTTTAGGTCCATTTGTCTTTTAGTGAAAGTTAATTTATTGAAAAAAAGTGTGTCCTAATAATTTGAGAGTGAGAGGTGCTTAGAGTGCATGTGAGTGGTAGTAGGATTTATAGACACCTAAAACCAGCCACCAATGGCCTTTGATCAGACTTCAGACTGATTCCTACCAACCATTGAAAATTAAGTCTAAGAATCACTAAATGTCACAAATTTTAGTATGCATCATTTTTCAAAGATAAAAATATTGTTAAGACATCCCTAATTGTGGTATCTTACCATAAGCAACAAAAACCTCTCATAGATTCATCTCTAGTCAACCTATGACATCATAACATGCAATTTGGCCTATAAACCTATTTAAGTGGGGCAAGTGCACACATGAAATTAAATCAAATGTTGAAAATTATAAAATCCTAAGTAGAATTAATTAAAATTATAAATCAATTTAGATTCCTATTTAAATTATCCATGAGCAATTAATGAATTACTAGAAAAAGGAAATTCAAAAATCAATAATATCTTATCTTTTCATCATGGCATTTGTGAGTTGTCAAACCTTTTAAAATATTTCAAAATATCTCACCCATGCCTATTAATTTAAAATCATGATGTTTTGACACCTTTTAACTATATTGGGGTTAGTTTAATCACTTAGGTTAGGTTTGAACCCATTCCAAGTTTAAGCTACACCTTAACTCACCTTGAGTTGAGGTTAGTTTCTAAACCTCTAAATACAAGCATTTTGCTCTTCATTTGGAGATCTTGGAACATAGAAAAGTTATAATGCAAGTTTTATAGAAATATTGAAATCAATATTGTTATAAGTCCAAAATCATAAACCAATCCATTATGCAAGCATAAGCCATAAGCCACAAACATGGTGCCAAGGAGAGAAGGAACCACACAACTCCATTTGCCAAATACTCTTTGATCACAAGCCAAGCAAGCCAAATGAACACATCATTTAGAGAATTTAAGGAAGGTAAGATATCTTATTTATTTTTAATTTTATTTGTGTTTTTAGTTAATATTTACTCATTAAGTCCCTCCTATGATTTAGGCCTAGAGACATTAAGCTTGTTAGTGGTTTATTTCATTATTTATTGAAACCTAACACTTGATCTAACCTCCTCTCTTCAGTCAAATTCTTATGATTACAAATGGCATGCTTGGTGGGACATAAATCATCCCATGTACCAAAGAGACCAATATGTAACTCAAAAATATTTGAATGAATGGTTGAATATCTTTAAAATTAGAGTTTTATCTTTGTTTTTGACATATTTGTGATTTTTATGCTAACTCAAATCTACATAGAGACTAACATCGATTAGGCTTAACCAACATCATTTTTACCAAACTATCATTGGTTATACTTAATTGAGCTTGATTATAGGTGACCATCATTAGCTAGAATGTAGCGGAAACCTGGTTTACAAATCTTTCATTTTGAATATTTTTATCATTCTAGATCATTATTTGTTTTTGACCTTTAAATTGTCTACCTAATCATTGTGTTGCAATTTTTGAAGAGTTTTTATCTAATTTTAAGATAACTAACATTTTTATCTCATTTTGGTTTTGCCTTAAAGTTCATAGGTGGCTAAAATTGGTCTTAATCAAAATAGGTCAACTTATAACCAATATGGATCAATTCTGACTGATGTCAGTCTCTGTGTTTTTAAAATAGGAAACCTGAGAGCTATGTTTTAATAGTTTTTTTCTCATACACAATGTTATTCAAATTAGGAGAAAACTCTAAACTTTTTTTAGGTCTTAAGTGGGATTGGAACATGAATTTTCAAATTTATACTAATGAACATTTAATTTTGGGTGTTTAAAATTAATTTAGCTAACTCTTGCACACTTCATTTTGGTGTTAAAAATAATTAGTCAAATATTGAACATTTGACTTTAGTTATTAAAAGAAACCTATAGTGGCTAAGTTTTAAACACTTCATTTTGGTGCCTAAAATGAATTGGATAAATATTGAACATTTGGTTTTAAGTGCTTAAAATGAAAATAAGTGTTTTTTTTTAATTTTATTTTATCAAATATTATTTCAAGCTTTTGCAATTTTAAGATAAGGGGCTAAGTAAAGAACTTAATTAAACATCTCATTTTGGTGTAATAAATCGACACTTCATTTAGATTGTAATTTCTTTAAAGCATTTTTTTTCTTGTTTGTTTTCATAAAATTAAGAATGCATGTATGCTCTCCCCCATCCCCTATAGGTAACTTGGGTGATCAAAAGCACCTTTTCACTTTTCATTTGTGCATTTGTCCAAGGCTTATAAATAATGTTGTCTAATATCTTCCCAAAACTTGCATGGTTTAGGTGAACTAAAAACAACCCTAAAGTCTTTCCACATAGTTTTATTTTCATGAAATTTGGCTTATGAAGGGGATTTTATAACTTTTTCACAAGTTTTTTAGGGAATCTTTAACCTAGGGTTTCATTTCCCTGCATTGTCTTAACCCCTCTCCATGGGGTTATATAAATTAGGATCACCCCACTAGGATGTTTGCTTTAGTGGTTAAGCAAGCTCTATTAGTGGTAAGCTAGCCTAGAACATATGATCAATCAGGACGTCATACTATACTAAGAAATTGATGAATGATGGTCTTAAATTGTAAGTTTTAGTCAAACCCATTTGACCAATCTTGATAGGATTTAGGATATTATAACTAGTTATATTTTGTCATTTATTCTTTTATTGTTTGGTCTTTGAGTTTAAATAATTTTTTATACCACATCATAATGAGGTTTTTATCCAAACTATTCCATTGTATGAGGAGGTGTTATGTTGTCCATTTGATATTATGAATTTACCTTAAATTTTTATGTCAAAAATATTGTGTGTCTCACTTGATTGAAATAGGTAATATTACATTATCAAAATAAATTCAAATTTGATCCTTAGAAGTATTTTTGAATCAAACCATTTTTTATACCTTTTGGGAGTGATAACATTGTTACACTACCCAAATTGTTTCATAGGCTTATCTTATCTTGTGTCTAAGTGTCATATTGTTATAAACTAGTCACGTGTGTCTTGTTAGATATTTATTTTAGTACTATTATGCCATTCAATTTTATATAGCTTGTTGGTAAACTAAAGCCTAAGTTTTCCTAAGATACATTTTAATTAATCTTTCCAAAGTTCAAATTCAAACATTGATTGATTTTTATTTATGTCTTGCTTAATTGGGGCTTAGACACTAATCTATCCCTTCTGGGTTGTGTAACTCAGGTTGATTTTTTACCCAAATTTTAAAACTATTTGTGCCTTTATTTGGGAGAATAAATCTATCTTCAAGTGCTTTTTGTTTTGTGCCTCATACCAATTTGACTAAGTTCATGTCTAGAACAAAGTGCCTAGTCTTTGCCAAACTGTTTTAAGTTTGTTAGACTAAATCATCCTTTTGTTTAAAATCTAGCTTTTGATGCTACATTTAGCCAAAATTCCTACCACATGACTTGTTTGAGACTAGATTTTGACCTCGTATTTGACCAAAAGAACTATAAACGTTTCCCTTTCCTAATTTAGACCTATTTGGAACATCTTTGGACACTAGAGTTTGGCATTTTATTTTTAGTTCATCCACTTGACCTTGTTTGTGTGAGACATTTAATGTTAGACATTTGATGTTAAATTATTTTTACCAAGTCTTAGTATAGAATCTTTTTGGAGATACAGATCCATCCCTTTAACCAATTTGGATAGAGTTTTAACCTTTTATCTTTTCAAACATAGCCTTTTAGAGTTTTTAGAAATCTAACCCCTCTTGTCACGAAATATTTGCCATTGATTTGACCATGTCTCACGATACGTGTATTGGAGTCATGTATAATATAGGATATGGAAATATTGTCAAACAAGAGGACTTTATTCAAGATCCTTATGGATATGATGTCATTTATGAGATAAATTCTTATCCACCTTATAGTACTCAATCAAGGAAATAGATTCAATATCCTTTGTCCAATTATTTGGTTAGCACACCTCCATATTTATAGCAAGACCAGTAATAGATGGAACATTATTTAGCTAATGTACCTAAAATTAAAGAACAAGTCCAATAGCAACCATATTGCATTATGATGCCATTGGCCTATGACCCTTATCTATTTGATCATCACTTATTAACAAACAAGGATGAGGTCTTAATTAGAGCCACAAAGGTAAGGTTAATTATTTTGTAGACTTTACCCATGAAAACTTTCCAAGTCTAGTAAGAGGGCCTTATAACATGTTTTACAATTAGAACAATGAACAATCCTCTTGTAGCAACCCTCATGCT
Organism: Torreya grandis; assembly: GCA_037957365.1. Lineage (NCBI taxonomy): Eukaryota > Viridiplantae > Streptophyta > Pinopsida > Cupressales > Taxaceae > Torreya > Torreya grandis. The sequence goes on from JARHVA010000086.1 coordinate 4,608,390, forward strand.
ATAGTATCAATGGCATTTCAATATCCTTGTATGATTGTCACATAAAAGGGCCTCATGGAGGACCACTTTATTGAAATGCAAAAAACATACCATACATATCTAAACCTAGCATGTAACTTTAGTAATATGACCATGTCAAATTTTCCTCTTATTAAGTTAGCTCCTTCAATAAGAGTCTTAATTGAATTAACTATCAAATAAAATTAGTATTTAGACCAAGTTCTACAAAGCATCTCGATAGAAAACATGTTTAATACCCAAACTATAAAAGAAGTGTCTTCTACTTCTATGTAAAATAGTGATCTAAACATCATGGATAATATGAAAGTAACATCCAATTTAGACCAAAGTGGGGTGAATGCACAAGAAAATAGTCAAAAATAAAATGTACCATTAGTTAACATTGTGAGTGGTTCACAAATGTAGGGGGTAGGAACTTCTACCTCCCAACCTCAAATGACTACCTCTAATCTACAACCAACTACTTATTCAAGCACACAACATCAAGGATTAAATAGTTAACCAACAAACTTTCCCATGACACAACAAAATGTGATGAATCTTACTCCACCCTAACAAGTGATGAGTAATATTCCACAATAATAGGCACCATCCAACATACCCACATAATAGAGGCAAAATATATTGTCACCTCAATAGGGGAAACTAATGTTCCACATACTTAGGTAGGGATGAACATACCTCTTCAATCATATACCAACATGCCAATCTAATCACAAATGATGTCTAACCAACAACATACAAGTATTAGTTAGTAATAAATTTTGAATCTCCAACATGCATCTACTTCTCAATAGGGGTTCTCACAACTAAGAGGATCCAATGTTCCACAAGTACCATTTAGGAAACAATTACCTTTTGTATCATACATTCCACAAATCTAATAATAGGGTCTTAGTTCACAAGTTCTCCTTAATCAATAAGGTTTGACTAGTTAGCAACATGTCCCTATTCAACCTCAATAAGCACATTATTTACAAAACTAAGCCTCTATATCCAATCCCAACCAAAATATCACACCACCACATATGTAATTTTAATAATCATATCATAATCCATATATGCATGTATTTGGTCAAATCTATATCTTATTCAACATTCCCTAAAAAATACCTTCATTATACCCAGGTCAAAGTAATCCACTTATGACTACCCAGCCTCCACCTCAAGATAATGTTCCTACTAGTTTCCTCACCCAATAACTAAAATAAATGAAGGACATAATTTCCATCATTCATTTAGGGAATTAGACCAAGAATTTCAGGTTGGATGATGTGTGTTCTTACCTGTTCAATATGGAGTACTTGTAAATACCATTTCCTCTAGGGTACAAACCACCAAAATTTGACAAATATAAGGGGAAAAGTAACCCCAAGGATCATTTGAAAAAATTCTTTATAGCATATAATCAAGTGGCCTATAGTGACATATACATATTATTTTTGTTTCTAATGAGCCTAGTAGGACAAGCCTTATAATAGTTTTTGATATTGCCTAAGAATTTAGTTTCTAATTTTGATAATCTTTTAGACAAGTTTATGCAACACTTTTCTTATAATCTCAAACATGAGATTTTTTTAGTAGATCTAATGCAATCCAAACAAAAAGATGATGAAAGGTTTTCTAGTTATCTATAGTGATGGATAACCCTTGCAATCCAATTTACCCATAGTCTACCATACAAGCAACTAGTCGTTGTGTATACCAAGAATTTACATAGTGAGATATCTTACAATATGGAGTTGTAGTGTTTTCACACTTTCAAATAAATAATTGAAAAAAATTTGTTGATAGAAAGAGGCCTTATTAATAAAGGGATCATTAAACTAACCTCATCAAATTAAAACCAAAACCAACACAATGCCCAAATTTAGAACCAAGTCTAAATACAAGTATCACAATTAGCCCATGATAATAAATATGACAAACCCAAGTAGATCAATCATAATAAAAATGTTTTAGGCAATGGAGTAAATGAGTCAAAACATGTCCAAATGGTGAAAATATCATCTTCTCATCTTATTTTGCATATGGAAATTACTCCCCACCAACAACCCATTCAACAAACAAAGTAAACACAACATCCTAAACTAGCACAACAAATACAATAACCTTTATATTTACAAAACCCTCCTCTAAGGATAACTATGCCTACTCATCTCATCTTTAGTGACCTTAGATAACCCATTGAATTTGTGTTTCACAAACTAGTGATAGTTAATTTGATTAAATAACCTGTTCTAAAACATTATCTTGAGGGCATTAACTATCTAGGCTAGTACATGATAAAGGAGTTTTATGAGTATCATTAGGTTAATGGCCATAATTTACATAATTGTGTGAAAATTAAACATGTGAAAATATTTTTTACAATGGAGAGCTAAAATTGGAAAATAGAGCTTCCACATCTAATCATAATCTAGGAATCTACCAAAACCCTTTTCCCAAACATAACAACCAAAAACAATAGCAACAAAGGCTAGGTCAACAACAAAGAAAGTATAAATAGCTGAGGAAAAACCAAAAACATCAATAGTATAACCAACAACATCAATAATTACAATAACTAAAAGACCTACCATGTAGTTGTAGATAACTACAACAGATTCTAGGTCATATTTCTAGAGGTCATGTTAACACAATTTCCATTAATCTAAGACCAAGTAACAATCAAATAAGACCATTGCTAATCATTCCAAATAAATAAACCCATGTCAATGATCCTTCTTTAACCTTGGACCACATATATGCATACCAATAAGGCTTACTATATTTGGACCCCATACCAATAACTCATCATTAGCCCATGACCATACACAAGTATACCAAAAATTGAGACTTATCCTTGCTAGTCCCCTCCACCTTAGTTTGTTAATAACAATGGTCATGTATCTAATCTCAATTATACAACCATAACTTGTGTAGTCAAATATTACCATATCAAGACCACAATGATATTCCACTTCACCCATCATCCAAGAAATCATTTTAGCTAGGAATAAACCATTTATCGATGTGCAAGAAAAGATGTTTGATATTGTGGAACAATTATAAAAGATGTCTACATAAATATCCATTTTGGATTTGTTGTGTATGTTTATAATCCATAAGAACATCTCGACAAAGTTTCTTGGTCAACCCAAAGTTCTTAAAGACATATCTCCAAATAAATTTCAATCTTTAGTGGGACACTTAGCTCTAGGCCAATAATTAACCTTGAACCAAAGTGATATGTCATCCCTTGGCCCTCTGCATAATAATCAATTATATATCAAAATTGTCATAATGTGGCATAAAGTGAAATGTGTCCTCATAGACAATGGATTAGGTATAAATATTATGTCCTTAAATGTAATCAATCTCCTCAGGTACATTACAATTGATCTCCAAGTAGAAACGATCATAATCAAAGCCTATGAAAATGAAGAACGGGAATCATAAGGCACCATTATCTTGCTAGTTATCATTGGGCCCTCAACTCATGATACTCTATGCCATGTGTTATACCTTGATTTTTCATATAATATGATTTTGGGAAGACCTTGGATACATGAAATTCATGTAATCTCATTAGCATTGCAATAGTGTATTAAGTTCTCCCATTATGGTATGGAGGTTACTATTCCTAGTGATTTATAGCCATATGAACATTACAAGCATTTAGAGGATGAATACCAAATCTATAAATATCATTTAATTTGAATATGGTCTCTAAGAAGGACAAGGGAAAAATAATACTTATCAATTCACCAGAGGCTGATTACATTGACATTGAAACCCTTGATTCACTTTCCTACATGCCACCTCCTAAAATGTCAAATCATTATACCATTTTAGCTAATGGCCCAGGAGAATATTTGAACCATGATACATTCCACACTAAAAATCTTCCACATAAACCCAATTATTTTAGAAGACCTACATCCAAATAACCTTGCATAGAATGTCAAAGAAAGGGCAAAGAAAAACTACATAGTCTGACAACTGTCATTTTTATACTAGCCTCTTGCCAAGAACAAGACCCACTTGCAGATTATGAATCATGGTTTTATAATTACAAATTGGTTGATTTTTATATCAATTCCAAATATCCTTTTTCAAACAAAATCATGGAGAAGCATACCTATGAAGGAGTAGGCTTTGGGTTGAATCAATAAGGTACATCTAAGCCAATATCTACCACTTGGTACAAAGGAACATATGGCCTTGGATTTAAATTTCCTGTGGTGACCCCACATATCTTATTTGAGTTCCATCACCAACAATTAGTGATGATAATGGTGACAGTGAAGTAGGGTCTGATCATAGCCCTTTTAATGACCTAGCCAATATGAATTTGTTTGACACTAATTCCATTTGTACCCTTTGAACTATTATTTTCCATAATTTGATTCCATATTATTATCCCTAACTGATATATTAAGGCCAATAATAATCAATAAATGTCAGTTGACAAGTTTCAAAATGATGAGGCCTTCTATAATTTTCGAGGCCTTAGGGACAATGTTTTGTTAATCCATTATATATCAAAATTGTCATAATGTGGCACAAAGTGTAATGTTTCCTCATAGATAATGGATTAGGTATAAATATTGTGTCCTTAAAGGTCATAAATCTCCTCAGGTACATGATAATCAATTCCAAGTAGAAATAATCATAATCAAAGCCTACAAAAATGAACAATGAGAATCACAAGGCACAATTATCTTTCTAGTTATCATTGGGCCCTCAACTAATGATAATCTATGACATGTGTTATACCTCTATTTTTCATATAATATGCTTTTGGGAAGACCTTGGATACATGAAATTCATGTAATCCCATCAACATTACACTAGTGTATTATGTTCTCCCATTTTGGTATAAAGTTTACTATTCCTAGTGATTTGTAGCCATATGAACATTGTAAGCATTTATATGATGAGTACCAAATCTATAACTACCATTTCATTTTAATATTGTTACCAAGAAGGACAAGGGAAACATAATACTTATCAATTCACTAGAGGCCAATTTCATTGACCTTGATACCCTTGCTTCACTTTCCTACATGCCACCTCCAAAAATGTCTAATAATTATACCATTTTACCTAATGCCCCAAGAGAACATTTGACCCATGATACAATCCACAATTTAAAGCTTCCATAGAACCCCAAGTATTTTGGGAGACTTGAAGCCAAATAACCTTGCATAAAATGGAAAAGAATGGGCAAAGGAAAACTACATAGTCCAACACCTATCATTTTTATACCAGCTTCTTTCCAAGAACAAGACCCACTTGTAGATGATGAATCATGGTTTTATAATGACAAATTGGTTGATTTTATATCAATGACAAATATCCCTTTTTAAACAAAGTCATGCAGAAGCACACCTATGAAGGAAGAGACATTAGGTTGAATCAATAAGGTCCACCTAAGCCAATATCTACCTCTCAGTAGAAAGGAACATATGGACTTGGATTTAAATTTCTTAGGGTGACCCCACATATCATATTCGAGTTCCATCACCAACAAATAGTGATAATGATGCTAAAAATAAAGTAGAGTCTGATCATAGCCCTTTAGATGAACTAGCCAATATGAATTTGTTTGACACTAATGCCATTTATACCCTTTAACCTATTATTTCCATAATCTAATTCCATTTTATTATCCCTAACTGATAGATTAAGACCAATAAGAATCAATAAGTGCTAGTTGACAAGTTTCAAAATGATGAGGCCTTCTACAATTTTCTAGGCCTTAGGGAAAATGTTCTATTAGGAGACCAAAAATAAGGGTTCTCAATCAAATTAGATCCTAAATCCTATTTTGGAGAATGGGTGAACACCCTTGGCCATAAAAAATTAAATAAAACATTGAGATCCAAAAGTGAAAACCTATTTGAGGTGCTTTAGGACCAGGAAAATGGTATAAAGAAAGGCCAATCTAGTGGTGAAAACCTATTTTAAGGCCCATTAGATGGGGGTAATCAAAATTCCTAAAGCATATAATAGAATACTACCAATGAAAAATTATCTATGGGTCTAATTTTAGCCTTGAAGAACAACAATATTTTGATTGAATCATCTAAGACACAACCAATAATGAACTTATCTATGGGTCTGAGTTTAGTCTTGAAGAACAAGAATATTTTAATTAAATCAACAAAGAGTTTCCAATAGTATTTATCACATGGCCATCCCTACCATCGGTAGATTCTAATTCATCATGCCTAGGATAACTTGAAGAGTTAGTCCTAATCGAGGACTCTACCATTATAGGCTAATTCAAATCTTTGTCGATCATTATAGAATATGGTTAAACCCTTCTAGTAAAATACATAATAGAGGTTAACATCAGGACTCCAAATGACCCAAAATGGATCATATTAGGTGTATCCCTCAATGAGGAGGAACACAAAGTCTTTACAGCCCTATTGAGGAAGTTTGTTGATATATTTTCCTGAGCCTATTATGACGTGCCTAGTTTGGACCCCACCATGGTTGTACACCACCTTATGGTATATCTTGATACCAAACTTATGAAACAAAAACTAAACAAGATTCATCCTCACATTGTTGTATTAGTGAAGAGAGAGTTGGAAAAAATCTTAGAAGTGAGATGTATTAGTCCAATTGACTATTTTGAATGGATTTCTAATGTTGTACTAGTCAATAAAAATCTAGAAGGAATCAAAATATACATTTATTTTAGAGACATAAACAAATCCTAGCTCAAGGATGAATTTACTCTACCAAACATTGATATGATTATCAGTTTTATAATGGGTTATGAAATTATTTCACTAATGGATAGATTCTCAGGATACAATTAGATCCAAATTCAACTAGAAGACCAACATAAAATATTGTTTACCACTCTATGGGGAAGCTTCTATTATTAGGTTATGCCATTTGGTCTTAAAAATTTATGGGCCACATACCAATTATCCACGATCATCATATTTCATGATATGATGCATGCCATTATTGAAGACTATGTCGATGACATACTAAGTAAATCAAAGACTAGGACTGATCATTTAGCAGTACTATGGAGGATATTCAAGTGATTATGTGAATAAAAAGTTAGGATCAACCCCAAGAAGGGTGTTTTTTGAATAATCTTCTATAAACTTCTTGGATTCATTATATCTTGTCAAAGCATTAAAGTCAATCCAGCCAAAGTATGAACCATAATAGAGATGCCACCACCAACCAATTTGAATTAGCTCCATAGTTTATAGGGTAAGATTCAATCTATTAGATGCTTCATATCTTATTTGGTAGATAATTTTCACCCATTAACACACTTTCTAAAGAAAGGGGTAGAATTTCATTAGGATGATAAATCCCAAAAATATTTTCAACAATTGAAGGATTATCGAGTAAATCCACCTATTTTGTTGCCTCTTACACTAGGAAAGTTGTTTCTTTTGTATCTATCATCTACTGATAATGCCCTAGGGTAACTTATATCTCAACATGATTATAATGGAAAGGATCATGCCATGTACTATCTAAGCCATACACTAGTCATAAATGAGCACAATTATATGACCATTACAAAAGTCTATGTATCTATGGTGTTTTCAACTCAAAAATACAAAATTAAATATTGAACAATAAGACCATGGTTATATCAAAAGTAGATCCACTCAAGTATCTACTATCTATAATATATTTACAAGGTAACATGGCTAAGTGGATCATTATTATCAATGAATTTTAGATAGAATATAACAACTAAAAAGCTATCAAGGGATAAGTTCTCATAGATCAATTTGTAAAATCACCCCTTATAGATATAAAACCACTAACATTCCAATTCTTAGATGAATCCATAATCACCATCATTGAAACACCTCTTGAGAATCATCACTAGAAGCTATATTTTTATGGGTCATTCATAACACATAGATCAGGCGTAGGCCTTTTATTCATTACTCCATAGGGGGATCTAATCCCTAAGTCATTTAGAATCAACTTTCCTTATACCAAAATCATGGTTGAATGTGAAACACTCATTATATGGCTTTGATAAGTGGTAAAATGAAACATACAACATATATAGGTTTATGGTGCTTCTTAGTTAATCATCAATTAGGTTACAAACCATTTTTATACCAAGGATGATAAGTTGGTATGATATAAGGCAATGGTCAACACTTTCAAATAGTAGATTGTCAATGTATAGTTTGAACATATACCAATGGCCAATAATAAAATGGTAGATGTCATAAACACCATTGATATTTTATAAGACATATAGATACATCCAAAGAATACCAATTTATCATTGAAAATCTGCTAGTGCTAGCTCATGAACCTTCAACTCTCACAATGATCTATGATATTATTAATCCTATCTCTATTTGGTATTTAAACTTATATTCCTCTCTACATGACCAAAATTTTCCACCTGACCTATCCCACAAAAAACCTAAATCCTATATCCACTATGCCACATGATATACCTTACTTAGACCAACACTATAATTCCATAGTTTTGATGGAACTCTGTTTCATTGTTTAACTTTGAAAAAATATACATTAGCATTATAGGAAGTTCACTAGGGATTATGTGGATCCCACATAAGTAGGGTTGTCCTATCCAAAAAACTCTTGTGTACTAGGTACTATTGGCCTATGATGGATGCATATATAACTACATATGTGAAAAAGTGTAATAAATGTCAAAGGAATGCTAATCTAATTCATGCCCTGACCAAAACTTTGGAACCAATGCTTACACCATGGACATTTTCTACTTAGGGCCTTGATATCATTTGTAAGATAAACCCAACTTCATCTAATGTCTATAAACATATCCTTACCACCACATAATACTTCACTAAGTGGGTTGAAGCTATACCCCTCACTTACGTGATTGAAAAACAAATTTCCAAATTCATATTCAACCATATCATTTACTACTATGGTATTTCCTCTAACATTATATTTGATAATGGAAGATCATTTAAAAATAAGGATTTTAAATCACTATGTGATGAGTACTAGATTAAACAACATTTTTCCATGGCATATTATCATCAAGGTAATGGCTAGGTAAAAGCATCTAGAAATACCATTATTAACATCCTAAAAAAGATCGTCAATGATGCCATCCATGATTATCACCTTCAAATATTACATGCCCTCTAAGAATACCATACCAATCACCATACTCTAGTAGGATCCACTCTATATTCACTTTTTTATGGCACTGAATCCATTTTTACCATTGAGGTTGAGTCACCTTCTTTGTGCATATCTTTAAAGCATGTCCTAGATGATGAATACTATCGAATATCTCACCTACATGAACTATATTTACTTGATGATAAATGTATGGAGATTGAAAAAAACCTTCAATCATACCATAATTAACTCTATGACCATTGTAATTAGTGCATGAAACATAGAGAATTTGAGCTTGGTGGTCTTTTACTTAAAGAAAAGCAAAAAATACCATAATTAAGAAGAAACACAAAGGCAAGTTCAAACCTAATTGGGTGGGTACTTCATCATTATTTCAAACTATGGAATTAGAGCATAAAATCTCATTACATTAGACATGGATTAATTTGATGATATGATAAACAGTATACACTTTAAGCATTACTTCACTTGAGAAACTTTGTGAATTGTCTATGAGGACCATTTCAATTGTACCATATTATCAACATTATTCCTTTTACCATATCATTCTATCACTTTACCATTCCATTATACCATACCCTTTCTACTGATTGGATTATTTTTCATCCTTCTTACCTATCCCATCTGACCTTGGTTCTATTCCATTGGTTATAAGGCTACTTTTATCACAAAGATTGTGATCAAGTTTTAGTAGTTGTTTCAAGTATTCTAGATAGAGGCCATATTTTGGAGCAGTATGATAGTGGTTTAGTAGTTGTATCCATCATTTATTGTTCTATTTTATACCAAATATGTCTGATTATAATTTCCCTTAGGTAAATCAGTGTCCCACGATCATGCTACTAATTATAACTACCAATGGGCAAATTAATCTCATTGACCTATGTAGTTATTGCCTAGTTATAAATGCCTATGGGTAAACTAGGGGCAACAATTATTTATCATGCCTTGAAGTACCACCTTGACATGTATATGTTGTACTGTGACATTATACCAACTTTTTCATATTTCATTTAAATTGGCTATTACACTAGTCAGATTCCTTCGCTGTAAGGTGGAATTATAGTGACTTGAGGTCCCATCCTAGGACTATGTAGGTAGCGATTGATTTACATTGAGGTCATATTAATCACCCCTTATCCATTCTCTCTCCATTTTGAGAGAATTTTAAGTTTAAACGCTCTTGCCATTTTGTGAGCTTGGATCATTTAGTGTCTCATCATTCTCAATTGAGTTGAGATATGTAAAAAAATCTAAAAGCATTTGAAAATCAATTTAAAAAAACCAAAAACATTGACCACTTCTCTACCTTAAGGATTCTGGGAACCCTCACTAAGTCATAATAAACCACTTTTCATTTAGTTTCCCCATCTTTATTGGTCCTCAAGTCCTACCTCCTTGCCATTTTTCAAGATCATACCCATTTTCTTATATAACATCCATCATGTTTTCTTTCTCATCATTTTAATTTATCCCATTTTTTGGGAGAACTACATTTGGCCTATTATTTTTTGTTGGATATTGTATCCATGGAAATATGTAGGCAGTATTCCTTTGCATAGTGCATCTAGAGACAACTCAATCACCCCCTTTATTCTCTTATATTCACCAATTTTGTTTGTTTGTTTGTTTGCATGTTTTTTTACTTTGATATTGTGCCTTGATTTAGTATATGTGTGTTTATTGGGTGATTCCTTGTAAATTATTCTTGAATCCATCCATATTCAACCACCAACATTTTCATCATGGTTTTTATCATTATTTTATTTTTTCCATTGAGTATTGGATTCAGAGTCAATCCTTATGCATATTTTTTCAAAGTCATTTATGGTGTTCTATCATGATGCCTACCTTCATGTATTATAGAAAAAATTAGCTTTGAAGAGTCTACATGACAATGTAATAATGATATATCTCTTTGGCACTAGTAACATTCTTGATCTAATCCAAATCATATCCTAAACAAAGTAATTAAACAATAAAATAATTTTCTTCCTTACTAGTTTAGATGAGCATCTGCCTACTAGTAGGTATCCCAAATTCATCTTTCTCCTCTGTTCTAATTTTCCATCATCTTCCATATCATGTTTGCCATAATCAGGGTATAATGATTCTAACTACCTATGGGCATATCATTGTATACCATCTCACTTGCATTACTAATGATTTTAACCACCTTTGGGAAAATGATTATGTTTCCATCCATTTGAAGGTCAATGATTATAAATGACTATGGGAAAATTATTCTCTTTATTCTACCCAACTAGGGCATGTCTTCACGGTGATAATACTTATAACTACCTTTGGACAAACCATTATCTCTATCTACCTAACTAGGGCATGTTTTTATCCTACTAATGATTCTAACCACCTATGGTCAAATCATTATTTTCCCTTTTGATGATTATAACCACCTTTGGGAAAATAATCCTCTTGTTACCATAAGCATTTTTTTATGATTATAACCACCTTTAGGAAAATCATCACCAATTTTTATCCCACTTATGCAGATGATTATAACCACTATGGGTAAATCATCTTGTTTATCTACCCTAATTAGTGTAGCTCCCTATTCTATTGATTATAAACACCTTTGGGAAAATTAGTTCCTTCCACCCCATTTCATCTATTTGGTCCAATTATTTCCTTCTTTTGAGGGACCATTTACTGACCCCTTTGCCAACTGCTACTTCGAGGGGGTGCCTATTATTCATCTATTGCCATTGATGTGATAAGCATACATGACATTTTCATTATTTGAAAATATTTTATTATGCTTATAAATTGAAACACCTTCCCAAATAGAGGAAAATTTTAGACACCTAAAATTGGCCACCAATGGCCTTTGACCAAACTTAAGACCGATTCCTACCAACCATTGAAATTTAAGCCTAGGAATCACTGAACATCCAAAATTTTCTTGTGCATCATTTTTCAAAGCTTAGAATCTATTTGATACATCCCTAATTGGGGTATCTTATCGTAAGTAATAAAAACATCTCACAAATTCATTTCTAATCAACCTATAACATCATAACGTGTAATTTGGCCTATAGACCTATTTAAGTGGGGAAAGTACACACATGAAATTAAATAAACTATTGAAAATTATAAAATCTTAATCATAATTAATTAAAATGCTAAATAAAATTAAATTCCTAGTTTAATTATCCATGAGAAATTAGTGAATTGATAAAAAAGGGAAATTCAAAAATCAAGAATATCCTAGATTTTTGTCATGACATTTGTCAGTTTTCAAGCCTTTGAAAATATCTCAAAATATCTCACCCATGCCTATTGATTTCAAATAATAATGTTTTGACACCCTTTAACTCTAATGGGGTTAATTAACTCACTTAGGTTAGGTTATTACATGTTTAAACTACACGTTAATCACCTTGGGTTGGGGTTAGTTTCTAAACCTATAAATATAAGCATTTACCTCTTCAATTAAAGAGCCTAGAACATAGTAAATTTATAATGAAGGTTTTATAGAAATATTGAAAGAAATAGTGTTATAATGATAAAATAGTAAACAAATCCATCATTAAAGCATAAGACATAAGCCACAAATATGGTGTTAAGGAGAGAATGAGCCACACAACTCCATTTTCCAAATACTCTTTGAGCACAAGTCAAGAAAGACAAACGAACACATCATTTAGAGCTTTTAAGGAAGGTAAGAGATCTTGTTTCTTTTGAATTTTAGTTGTGTTTTCAATTTTTATTTGTTCATTAAGTTCTCCTATGATATAGGGTAAGAGATGTTAACCTTGTTAGTGTGTTTATTTCATTGTTTATTGAAAACTAACACTCGATCTAACCTCCTCTCTTGAGTCAAATTCATATGATCATAGGATTAGGTGTGGAGAGGAAGATAAGTTGGCTAACTATGGGGACTAAGTTTGGATAGGGAAAATAAAAGATGGAATGAGCTAGAGGACAAGTGCAGGGTGAAGGGAAAGTCATGACTAGGCAATGGGTACCGCCATAATGGTGGTCACAAGATGAGGTAGGTGTTTTTTATTATTACATTGTTAAATTTTACTATGTGTTTTAGAAAATAGTTGGGTAGAGGAATGTGTAAGGATAGGGGAAATTAAAATTTTTATATGAAATTATATGGTATAGAGGGTAGATGGGAGGAAGATAGAGGGTAGTTTGGTTTTTGTGAGTTAGGTGGAAATGAATAATAGGGTTTCGAGTGTCAGCCCCAAAACATAGTGACTAATGTTGGTTAAGTGTACTAAGTGAAAGTGTTCATAAAGAATAGATCAATGTCAGCTCAAGAAGGCTAGTATAAATTTAGAGTTGACTAACATTGGTCCAATAAGGAACCAGTGTCAATCAAGGGTCGACCAACATTGGTCTTGGGTGAAAGGGTAGTGTTAGTGCCCAAAATTAAACTAAAGTAATTGGTCCCTTTTCAAGTGTAAAATATTATGTCTTTATCCCAAATTCCATCTCCAAGTTTTCCTTTGGAAGGTCAAGTTCATGTAAAAATTGGTTAATTCATAAATTAATATTTTCTTGGTGAATGTGTCTTTCCCTTAGACTCTTTTGAGCGTTTTGCATAAACATAATGTCTAATGAAAATAGGTCTTCAAGATTTTTCATCTTAGAAAAAAAGTTAAAATAATTATTTCCATCACACATTTTGTCCACTATAAAAAATACAAAGTAATTCAATCTCTTTTTTGTTTTGAGCTAATAAGTGTTTCACAAAAGATCTAAAAGGTCATTTGTTTTGAATTTTTTGTCCATGACAAAAAGTATGAAGGGCACTTACCCTTTAGGGATTTTTCTCACACAAAAATCCCAAAAGAAATGCTTTATTTTTGAAAAAATGCAAATTTATTTGTTTCAAAAAAAATTCCATGGAAAAAATTATGAAGGGCACTTGTCCTTCAGGTATTTTACCTGCATAAAAATCCTAAAAGAATTGTAAGGACTTATTTATTTTGGCCAAAGTATATACAAAAATTATGAAGGGTCATTTTGAATTTGAAAAATTTATGAAGGGTTATTTCATTCAGGAATTTTGCCCTTGTAAAATTCCTGAAGGGCACTTTTAAAAGGGTCATTTTGCCTTTGGAAAATTTCTAAAGGATCATTTCCTTTGGACATTTTTCTCTTTTAAAATTCTTGAAGGGTACTTTGAAAAATTATGAAGGATAAGTGTGGATGGTGAAGGATAATTGCAATAAGTTCGAAGGGCACTTTCACGAGATATATAGGACCATTCCAAAAGGATGAAGGGTAATTCTACAAGGCAAGTGACCTTGATAAAACTTCTGTAAGGTATGTTCAAAGGGCCTAAAAGGTAATTTTAGCAAATTTGCTATAAAGTGGACGTCTTATTTACTTTGAGCATTTTTCCTAGATAAAAAAGTTTGAAAGAATTGCATTTATTCAAAAAAATTACTAAGCTCAATTTCTATAGGGAAATCATTTTGGATAAAATGTTTGAAACAATTATCCCAACAAAGATAAAAGAAGCTAAGTCTAAATTATTTCAACAAAAGTGTAAAGTTCAAATTCTTTGGGAAAAATGCAAAGCTCAATTTCTATGGGGAAATTATTTTGGACAAAATTACTAAAATAATTGTCCTAATGAAGACAAAAGGATAAAGACTCAATTATTGTAGGAAAATTAAAGTCAAAATCCTTTGGGGAAATTGTCTCAGACATTTTTTTCAAAAAAATTATCTCGATAGAATGCCCAAAAGAATTATTGTAGGATAATTTTGTTGAATAAAAGCTAAATATAAAAGGCTTGAGAAGTAAATAGGAATATCAAAGATAAAGAGCCCATTGATCAAATTACCAAAAAATAAATTCCCTGAATAAATTTATGAATTGTAGGTATGATAGTCTTGTGAATGTCTTTTGATAGGTGCATAGATGTTAACTTTAAGATGTAGGGACTAGCCATTATGATTCAAATGTTCAAAGATGGTTACATGAGCATCAATTTTAGACCTGTGAAATAGCCATTTATTTTCAATTAGAGGTAGATCCAATGACACGTATTTTCATGGAGAAGGATGATCTAACTATACATAATGAAATATAAAGAGTCAACAGAATACAAGAGACCTCTAGGGCTATCAAGTGGAACATCTTTAGGGCTAAGAAAATGGTAACAACCAATGACACCCCACCACTTGGATCATGATTTGATAGAGCACATTTTCTCATCCCAACTAGATCTAAAAATGCATAGCCAATTTAAAAAAGTTAAAGACCCTATGAGAAAATACAAAAATGATAAGTGACATTGTTGCATGCCAAAAATTAGCACTCAAGCATCTCATGCAAGATCTATGACTTGCATTTTCTTGGGCAAGGATGATCTAATAGTGTGAGCCAAGGTAGGCTTTTCAAAGGGCTTGAATTACATGAGGAAGTGACAATTCTCTAGATTAGATCTAATCAATCAACTTATTCACTCTTTGACTCCACAAATACCCAATTAGATTTAATGTAGAATGTCAAATATTAGTATGTGGCAAGCTTTGGTCTAAAAAGCTAAACTTGATGGTTATTTCTTGGTCAGATAATAAGTCAAAGCATAAAATAAGGTCTATGAAGTTATTCTAGAGTCAATATTTCCAATCATGATCATGGATCATTTTATGTTTTATGTCATAACTGAATCATTTTTGATTCATCATTACAAGAATAGGTTATTCCATAGTGTGCACAAAAAGAAAGGTAGTTGTCTAAGAGGTTTTATCTATATAGGTAATTGTTCACTGACATCTCCAAGTAGTTATACACAAATAAAAAATCTATTTAGATCTTTAAATGATTTTTTCCCTCTAACTATGTAAGCAAGTGATCAAGAACATATCCAAGTGGTTGTGAGTCCTCATCATTAGTTGCAAAAATGATTATTTTCTTGCAAGTGGATGAGGATCTCAAGCATGGAAAGGGTCATATTATAGATGTAAGTATCTTAACATACTTAAATGCTTGTTCTACAATTTTTAAAGATGTAACCCATAGTTCTAGTTTCAAAAATGTATAAATAAAAAGTTTGTCTTCTATTTGAGAGGTTCATTAGCCATTATGTTGGTCATTATGTGGGTCCATGTTTTCCTTAGTATAGGCTCTTCTGCATTTTAGGATGACTATTGTGTGTGTTTTATCTCTCTTACTAAGGTATTTATAGTTGTACAACCATTACAAAGCTCTAAGAGCATCTCTATATATCTCCCTTGTCCAACATGGAACAAATCCACCATGTTTGTCCCCATGGCAACATTTTAAAGTGCTTATGTGTATAATATTTTATTGTAAAGTTAAATGAAAATGCATGTGCTTATTTACTATTTTCTATTTATGAAGTGTATTAATATGTTTTAATAATTTTTTTGATAGGACATATCACTCCTTGCTCATTTTTTATTGTCATCTTGGGCTTAGAGCTAGGTTATAAATCCCTTTCTATGTTATATTTGGAAATATGTTATTGAATAAATTTTTAGGGAACCTTAGGTTTATGGATTTAATGGAAAAATGAAAATCACTCTTGGTAGTTTCATTATCTTTAATTTAATTTTTTTGTGTCTTTATCATAAATGATGTCATGAATGTTAAAATAATCCCTACTGATTGAAGATCTCCATCACACCATCCTCTTTTTTTATATATAACTATCTGTCCTACCCTATCATACCCTACAAATAATATGCCCTTTATATATATTAAGTATTATTTACCTATAGATGCATAAACATTATATATTTAACATGTGTCTACATTATATGCTTTAAAACCCAATATTGTAATCTTATATTTAGTCCATGTGTTGTTGAAAGTTATTTCAAATGAAGATTGTAATCACTTTGATATCTATCTTTAGTAGCTTGTATCTAACTTAGAAAATTTTCTCATTCCATGTCATAACCCTTCTAGGGTGGAGTGAACAAGCTTGGTTATGTTTTTGTCACATTTGTGTTCCCTTGTGCCACTAATCTCCATGGAGTTTGAATTATAGAATCTCTCTATGTGAGAAATCTACTCCATAGGTCCTCTCACCTTGGTTTAGGTAGATCCAAAATTAGAAAGGAGATAAACATAACCTTTGTAGGTGACTCTCATTCATTTTCTTAGTCTAGTCTAATCTGGATGCCAAACCCTTCCCTGGCTATAACAACATTCTAGCAAGTTTTCCATCATTATTTGTCATTTTCTTTCAAGTGTGCAAGGCCAGATTAGAGAGGTGTACAACTAGGAACCAACACTCTTTTGGCATCATTGTCAGGGAATAAATTGAAGTCTAGGTCACTTGTGTTGTTGAGGACTCTCATAGAGAAATGATGTGATTTTTTAAGTTCTTTGCCTATTATACTGATTTGATAATCTTTGGTTCATCAATGTCACCACACTCTTTTGGTACCATTATCAGGGATAGAAAAGACACCTATGGCATTGATGTTTTTAGTTACTCTTGTAGAGAGCTATAGCTCTAAATAACTAATGTTGTAAATTTATCTACTAATATTTTCTTTATATCTTGGTCGTTAATACCATAATACTACACTACAGACATGCCATGAACTTTTTAGATTTGAAAATTAACATATGTTGAGTTTGTTATATAGAGATATGTAATTATCATGTTTTGAGGAGGTTTTCCCTTGGTAAACATGAATCTAAAAATTTCATTGTCTTTGTTTTCATATATCATCACTAACTTCAACAAGATATGGTTTCAATATGTATCACTAAAATTTTATAAATGGTTATATTTTAGAACTTTGCTTCTAGTGGTGACTCCAAAAGATCATTTGGTTTCAATGAAAGATTAGTGCCCATATACAATAACTTTATCTTTGAGAGTTTTATTTCTTGTGAATCTAAAAGTGCTAATGTCATCCTTATAAGGTGATTCATCTAAGAAACCTATCTTACCCCTAAGTGTTCATAAGAGAATAAGGAGACAAGTTTGGAGGCCTATTGAAGAACTAACTGTAGATACTAGAGATTATATGGGCTATCAAAATTATGGTAATATTAAAAATATATTTTTTGAAATTCCTATTGTTAAAGATTATCATAATTATTCTAATCATAGATTTTTTAGTGATTTAGAACCATACAACCTTCTTTACTATCTAGCTCCTTCTCAACCAAACGAACCCCCTCCCAAGTTTTATCCAACAAGTCCACCTCATTCATCCCCTCATATCCCTTTTACATTTTTTATTGAAACTCAAATTAAACTAATCATGAGGCATAGGGATCAAAACGAGAATGAGAATCCTACATTTAGAATTTTTAGGTTTAGACCTATCAATTTTGAAGACATGGAAGGTTATCCTAATAAAGTCCCAAACGAAGTAAGGAAATGCCTTCCAAGATTCAAAGGAAATAATGTAGTTAGTGGTGATCAACATTAGAGGGATTTTCACAATATCATTGAATACTATGAGGTTTAGAAAGAATATATGTGCATTAAACTATTTGTGCACATGCTGGAGGAAGATGCTCTTGAATGGTTCAATTACCTTCCCCATGGATGGATTGACTCATGGGAAGAGATGTTGAATATTTTTAGAATTTAGTATGGTGATAGAATTAATCCTAGGTTTCTTTTAGCCAAGTTTTAAAATATCAAAAATACTCCTAATGAGTATGCGTAGGACTTCAACACAATGTTTAACAAGGCTGTGATGTAATTGCCTAAAAATATTAAGCCTAGTGAGATAGTGTGCTTGATCAAATACTATGATGCATTTTATAAAAGGGATCCATATAAATTGAGGGATAATTCTCCAACTAACCTATAGTTGTAATTTAATATGGCCATCCAATTTAAGAACAACATAAAGGCTATGGGTGTGCCCTTGAATAAGCCACATTCTAAGGTAACTAACCTTGAGGAAAGTGTTAAGACTTTGACCTCCACTATCAAAGAGATATCCTAAAATTTGGCTGGAGCTAAGATGGGGTTACCTCATAGGCATACACGTGATGTTGGAAGTTAGATTAGAGGGGCTATAAAGGGAGTATCTAATCCTTGCATGTCAAGGTAAGTTATGTAAATTTTGATTTTGATTAGTGTGACAAGTGCTTCCTTCCACATCCCTATGTGATATAACTAAAATCAATGATGAATATGTAGGTGATCTTGAGTCTATGTTTAATGGTGATGATGATATTATGATGTTCAATTATCAAGACTCCCCATGTAAGTTTTCTGCCTCCATGGAAATGATGAGTGCTACTACTATAGAATAGTTTTGGAGTGCAGTCAATAAGTTGTGTGTCCCAACATATGAATTTGATTCTAATGATAGTATTACACAAGTAAATGAGTTACCCAATAATGATGCATTTGAAGATCAATATTATAATCTAAAAAAAGTGTTGGGCATGGATGTAGAGTTGGGTGACTACATTAAGAATGTGGATGTTGTTGAACAACTAGTAGTTCTTGATGTTGGGGTTGACAACATGGGTGTTATTTCAAAGATGTCATTCAATGAATATGGGGTTATCTTTTATGCCTCTAAAGATAAAAATATCCATACCCATTTCAAGTAGTAACTTGAGTGCACAAATGACTTTATTGATCTTGATGCACTCTTACTTAGTACTTATTTGATTTTAGTCAAAAAACAAGCTTGTTTACAGCTACTGAAAAGGTACCAGGATCTTTTAGCTTGGTGTTATCTACATATCAAATCATGTAAAGAGGATTTGATTTAGCTTATCATCCTATCATAGCCTAGAAATAATACCTTTAGAAAATTACAGAGATGGTTTTATTTTTTTGCCACCAAGCTACTAGAAAAGTTATAGAGACTAAGGGATGGTAGAATTCTAGATCCACTAGTTGATGGCATATATTTGAAACATTTTCTTGACTGAGTATAAATTATCTACCATATTTTATAATATTTTTTATTTATCCTTTTATTTTTATTTCCCCTCTACTTCGGTATTTATTTGTAGAATTTCCTTTTATGTTTTTATTGTGTCTTCATTTCTAGATCCTCCTAGTCTATTCTTGTAAGTTTGCCATGTTTTATTGATCCTTCAAGGATATTTTTTTGAAAATTTATAAGTATTGAATCCTTAACCCAATGGATTATCAACTATTCTTATGTTTTGTGGTTCTTTACACATCTTTAGCGGGTATGCATCCCCAGGCAAGAGCTAGTATTAGTGCCCAAAATTGCACTGAAGCAATTGGGCCCTTGTCAAGTGTAAAATATTATGTCCTTAACCCAAATTGCATCTCCAAGTATTCCTTTGGAAGGTCAAGTTCATGTAAAAATTGGATAAGTCCTAATATGGTCTTTGTTTGGTGAATGTGTCCTTCACTTAGACTCTTTCAAGCGTTTTTCATGCACAGAGTGCTCGACATAAATAGGTCTTCAGTATTTTTTGTCTTGAATAAATTTTTTGAAGACTTAATTATGTTGGACATTTTGTTTTCTAAAAAAAATACAAAGGAATTTGATGTATTATTTGTTTTGGGCTAAGTGTTTTAGAAAAGATCTGAAGTGTCATTTATTTTGTACTTTTTGTCCAAGGAAAAAAGTTAGAAGGGCACTTTCCCTTTGGGAATTTTGCCTACACAAAAAGACTAAAAGAAATCCTTTGTTTCAAATTTTTTATCTATGGTAAAAAGTCCTAGGGGCACTCTCCCTTCAATCATTTTGATTACACAAAAAACCCAAAAGAATTGTAAGGACTTATTTATTTTAGCCAAATTATCTACAAAAATTCTGAAGGGTCATTTTGCCTTTGCAAATTTTTTGAAGGGTCATTTCCTTCAGGCTTTTTAAACTTGAAATTTTTCCAAAGGGCACTTTCAGAAGGGTCATTTTACCTTTGTAAAATTTCTAAAGGATTATTTCCTTTGGGAATTTTTCCCTTGAAAATTTCCCAAAGGGCACTTTCAAAAAGTATGAAGGGTAAGTCTAAATGGAGGACACTTTCAATAAGTCTAAAGGGCACTTTCAACAGATCTAAAGGACCATTCCAAAACACCAAAGGGTAATTATATAAGGCAAGTTTCCTTAACAAAACTTTTGAAGGGTATTTTGAAATGGCCTAAAAGGTACTTTTGTAAAAGTTACTATGGAGTGGAAGTCTTATTCCCTTTGAGCATTTTTCCTAGAGAAAAAAGTTTGATAGAATTGCATTTCTTTATGAAAAGTTCCAAGTTCAATTTATATAGGGAAATTATTTTAGAAAAAAGTCTAAAACAATTATCTTGATAAAGATAAAAGGAGCTAAGTATAAATTCTTTTGATAAAAGTGTAAAGTTTAAATTCTTCTAGAAAATTACAAAGCTCAAATTATGTAAGGAAATTATTTTAGAAAAAATATCTGAAACAATTATCCTGATGAAGACACAAGGTCAAAGACTCAATTATTGTAGGAAAAGTGAAGTTAAAATCCTTTAAAGAAATTATATCAAACATTTTATTCAAAATAATTGTCATGAAAAAATTCTCAAAAGAATTGTTGTGGGACAATTATGTCAAATAAAAGTAAAAAATAGAGAAGTTGATGATAAAAAGCCCAAGAAGTAAATAAGAATGCCAAAGACAAAGATCCCACTAATCAAATTACTAAAAAATGAAGTCCCCAAAATAAATTTTGAATTATAGGTATGACGATCTCATGAACATATTTTGATAGGCACATAAACATTAGTTTTAAGATAAAGGGATTAGTCATTGGGATTCAAATGTTCAAAGATGGTTGAATGAGCATCAATTTTAGACCCATGAAGTAGCCATTTTTTTTGAAACAAAAGTAGATCTGACATGCATTTATATAGATTAGGTTGATCTAATGATACATGATGAAAGCTGAAGAGTCAAAGGAACATAAGAGGCATATGGGGATTCCAAATGGCACATCCTTGAGGCTAAGAATAAGAAACATCTAATGATGCCCCACCCCTAAGATCATGATTTTATAGATTACATTTGCTCAACCCAACTAGATCTGATGGTGCATATCTAATGTTAAAAATTCAAGGAACCTCTGAGAAAATGTAAAAATGACAAGTGGCATAACTATCTACCACAAATTAGCACTTGAGAATCTCACATAGGATCTATGGATTACATTTTATCAAGCAAAGATGATCCAATAATATGAGCCAAGGTGGAATTTTCAAAGGGCTTAGATTGCATGAAGAAGTGACAAGTGTGTAGATTAGAGCTAATAAATTGACTTATTCACTCTTAAGCCCCAAAAATTTGCTATTAGATCTAATGTGTCTTGTCAAATATTGGTACATGGCAAGATTTGGTCTAAAAATTTAAACTTGACAGCTCTTTCTTGGTCAAATAATGAGTCAAGGCATAGAAAAAGGTCCATGAAGCCATTTTAGTGTGAATATTTCCAATCATGATCATGGATAATTTTATATTTTATGTCACAATCAGATCATTATCTATCCATCATTGTTATAATAGGTTTTTTCATCATGTGTGCAAAAAGAAAGGCAACTATTTAGAAGGTTTTAGTTGTACAAGCAACTATTCACCAACATCTCTAAATAGTTATACATAAGGACAAAATTTGTTTGGTTCTTTAAATTATTTTCTCCTTACAGCTATGCAAGTGATTAGTTAAGATCATTTTTATGTGGTTATGAGTCCTCATCATTTCTTGTAGAGGTAGTTGCAATAATGATTCATTTCTTGTAAGTGGATGAGGATCTTAGTCTAGAAGTATATTGGTGGACTTAAAGGATTGTTATATAATTTTTAAAGCTATGACCCATAATTACATATTCAAAAATGTATAAATAGAAGGTTTATCTTATATTTAAGAGGTTGGTTGGCCATTGTGTTGGTTATTATCTTGGTCTATGCCTTCCCTAGTATAAGCTCTTTCACATTTTGGGATCATTACTATGTGTGTTTTATGTCTCTTACTAAGGTGATTATAGATATACAACCATTAGAAAGCTCTAAGATCACCTCTATATGTCTCCCATATCTAACATGGAGAAAATCCACCATACTTTTCCCCATGGTTGGATTTTAAAGTGATGATGTATGTAATATTTTTTTGAAAAGTTAAATTAAAATACATGTGGTTCTCTATTATTTTCTAGTGATGAAGTGTAGTAATATGTTTTTATAATGTTGTTGATAAGAGATATCACTCCTTGCTCATTATTGGTTGTCATCTTGGGTTTAGATCTAGGTAATAAATCCCATTTTGCTTTATTTTAGAAATATGTTGTTGAATAACTTCTTAGGGCACACTAGGTTTATGGATTTAATGGGAAAAGGTAAATCATTCCTGGTAGTTCCATTAACTTGTATTTAAGTTTTTTGCATCTTTGTCATAAATGATGTCATTAATTTTAAAATAATCCCTGCTAATTTAAGATCTACATTGTACCATCCTCCCTTTTTATAAATACTAATTATTTTTCCCTATCCTACCCTAACAATAATCTACCCTTTGCATATCTTAAGTTTTATTTGATTGTAAATGCATAAACATTATATATTTAACATGTGTATACATTTTATGATTTAAATCCCAACATTTTAATCTTTTATTCAACCCTTGTGTTGTTGAAAATTCTTTTGAATGAAGATTGTAATCACTTTGATATCTATCTTTAGTAGCTTGTATCTAACTTAGAACATTTGCTCATTTCTTCCTAGGTGAAGTAAGTAAGCCTAGTTATGTTTGGTTAGATTTGTGTTCCCTTATACAAATAATCCTCATGGAGGTTGAATTTAAAAATATCTCCATGTGATAAAACTACCCCATAGGTCCTCTCACCTTGGTTCAAATAGAGCCAAAAGATTAGGGAGCTAACCATACCTTTATAGCTGCCTCTCAATCATTTTATCAGTCTGATCCAATCTTTATGCCAAACCATTCCCTAGATATAATGAAATTCTAGAGGGTTTTCCATTATTTTTTTCCATTTTCTTTCAAGTATGCAAGGTTATATTAGAGAGGTGTACAATTAGGAACCAACAGGTAGGAAGGAAAAAGTTGAAAATGTAGGCAAAGGTGTTTGTATATGTTAGCTTAGTATTTGGTTAGGCTAAATTAAAAAGGGTACAAGTCATAAGCTTAGGATTAGTTATATTTTAAAGTGGATAAGGTTTTTGATAAACAAAAGGAGCCTAGGCGTAGTGAAATAGTAGTGTTGGGGTGGGGAAGGGATGAACATGGGTGACTGCCTAAATGTAGTGACTAGGGTAGTGTAGGTGAAATGTGTGAAGGTTTTTTAAAGTGTAGGTTAAAATAAGTTATTTATCTAACCTTATATGTGAGGAAACTATCAATTATGTGATAAAACGTTCCACCACTTTTTTAGGATCTATGTAGAGACATTATTAGGTCTAATTAGCCTCATATGATGGTAGTGGGTTTGGGTGGCATGTGGTACTATTAGTATGTGACCCAAGACATGGAGATGTTGGTAGACATAATCAAGATATGGGACCCATATAAAAACAAATTATTATTGCTGAAAAGAGATTTTATCATTCTATTGGAGGATGTTCACATGATTTTAAGGCTTCCCATATAGGGTCGAGTGGTGGATTTGATTTGTAGTGAGGAGTAGGATGCACAGATGGACCTATCATATGTAAATCACATAGTAGAGGCTCAATGGCATGGTGGGGTATTATAATATAGTATATTCATCATATGTATATAGAGGGGAGACAATTGATGAATATGATTATGATAATAGTCACATATTATACACTATTTGACTTGAGTGGTGGGAGATTTCCCTAGGATTTGATAAGTGCTTTAGTAGATATGCTTGACGATCAAACCATATATATGTGGGTGCCAACACTATTTGTTTAGTTTTATTGCAAGCTATGGGGATATCAAGTATATAGATGGTAAGGGCTAATCATATGCTTCCTACTCCATTATTGGGCATAAGAGCATATTGTACTCCTATAACAAGTTGGATTATAGTGGATGACATAGCATCAAGCCAAATTTAGAATTAGTTTTATGAGATGGATATCAGATATATAGGTAGGTGGTGAGGTGAGATATTTGGCATTATTTAGGTAGTGTTTGGATGCATTGGTTGTTGGGGAGGTTATCTAGGGAATTTATGTAGGTTTCCCATCATGGAGAGGGATGAGCTCCTAGATATTTTATTTGTAAATCATCATATGGATATATAGGAGGAGGGAGCATGAGATAAATTTGATCCATTTTAATTGCATGAGGCAATAGTATGGCTTGGTGTAGGGTGTCCTAGGAGTATTCCAAGGATATAGATGCAAATATATATAGGCACCACTACCTCTAAAAAATCTAGTAGAGGAACCACTATTAAATGAGCTACAAACTCTTGTAAGAGTTGATGATGATGGGATGAATCATAATTAAATTATTTCATGGTAAATATAACACCCTATAATTATTGGGTAAGATGGAGGATAGGGTCTAGATGTCAAAAGAGATGGTGGATAGTAATAGGATCAGAATGTAGAGATGGAAGAGGAGGAGATATTAATGGAGGATGATGCTCTTGATATAAAAACTATTACTATAGAGATGGATCAAGAAAGAGTATCACTAACTAGCACATAGACATATCTAACTTCCATAATATAGGAGAGAGACATAGTGTAGCAACATCTAGTGGTGAGGACCAAAGAAAGAGATATTATTTAGGCATAACTAGCCACCATCACACATGAGAGAGATTATGCATGAGGATATTTATCGATGAGGACTCAAGAGAGAGATAGTCTATAGGGACATCTAGACACCATCACATAAGAGAGATATTCTACATGGGGATAACTAGATACTATCACTCAAGAGAAGGATGAGTTATAGGCATATGTGACCTTGGTATCAACTAAATGAGATGCTATGAGATAGGTAAGAGGATGAGCATAGAGTGGAGTAGTGATGAGACCAGCATAGACTATTCCCTTTAATATATATATGATGATATTGGAGGATCTGAGATATTATGAGGGACATGCTTTCAATAGTCTTCTAGTTGTGCCCCAATATTTAGAGTATCTAGTAGAGTGGGTTATTTTGGGGAGACCTAGTGGTGGCATAAAATCTATAAGTGCTCAAATAGGACATCGAGATGGAAAAGATCTAAGGGATAGTAGTTACCCTTCACCATAAACTATAGGGTTTTGTACTATTGTGATTTTGTTTCTAGCCTATGAGTTGATGTAACAAGACGTATATACCATTTTGAGAGACATGGACATTGTTATATATATTTAGTATTTTTCAAGTTATGATTTCATTGATGATGATGTGTGATGTTATGGTTTATTTATGATTCTTTTTATGATTTATGAGATGATGCATGGTTATGATATTTATGATTTTTATGACATGTATAGATCATGATTTAGCATTTTTTCCTATTAGTAGGTGTATGCATAATTTAAATTTTTTAGATGTGGATTTGAGTTAATGAATTTATGTGATCCCATAATTAGATATATATGTGATTTGGATAACATAATCGGTTCATTCATGTATCTAGTTGTAGAGATATGATGAAATGTTGCTTTATCCATTCACGATAAAAAGTTTCTTATGAATTTTATGTGATAGAATTAATTTGATTTAGTCGTGATGATAAGAAAAATTTATTAGATAGATGAGATGATAGAAAATTAATATGAAATGTTAATTTGATAATATATGATGATGATTATGATAAATAGAATGGTTTAATGATAAAAACACCTAAATAAATGATGTGGATGGTAAAAAAATTCAACAATCATATAATAAAATACATAATTTTTAAAAATGTATTTAATGTTATGATGATAGTTACTTTATTTAAAATGATATATTATTTAAAATGAGATATTATTTAAAATTATTAAAAACAAATTAACATATATGTTAATTTGGGTAAAATGTTATATGTAAGAAGAGGAAAGAAATGAGAGAAATGTTGAACAATCAAAATGCAAATGCCTTAACAAATGTATCAACAAGTAGGTATGATAAATAAGAAGGAGACATAGTGTTATTTTATTGATAAGGACCAAAAAATTAATATGGATTGGCTTATGAACATAAAACCATCTTATGCTTCACATTAGCATTGGTTTATTTTGTAAGAAGTGTCTTGATCACATAGTATCAAGTAAGATAAAAATGCCATGTTTAGTGAGAGGTAGAAAGGGAGATGGATGATAGTGAAACCTTATTGTGGGGATATATTTCACCTTATATGGGTGATCAAAGATCCATTATAAACAATTCTATGTATTATTTGGTGTAGATTGATCCATGCAAGAAGTCTATTATTGACTTTTTTGAAAGCAAATTGTAGTTTTCATTGATAATTTGTTTTTTGTTTTTTTTGAATTTTGACTATGGGTCCTTTCAACGCTACTGTTTTTGAGAGGTTAGGGAAGCTAATCAATGCAAGAAGCTTATATTTGATTTCTTGATTTGACAAATATTTTACTTATCCATCCTTCAAGGGAGTGGTCTAAGCTTATGATATATTTGATTTGGATAGTTATTGTTTAAGGGAACAGTCTATCTTGATTTAAGCAATTCTAAGTTGTTTTGGTAGTTTTCCTTTAAGGGAGTAGTCTAAAATGCTAGAGATGATCCATAAGATATTTTATTTTTTATTTCTTTGTTCTTATAGACATAGACTTGCTTATATAGGTCTATGTTTTACCTTTATAAGGGCAAAACTAGTAGCACAAGAAGGTTGAATGGTAGATGTTTTGTAAGATACAATGACCATAGGGATCTATCTTAAAAAGAAAAAAAGAATCCATGATAATCATGCCATGGGTAGTTCCAGGGTAACCATATTTAATATTTAGGTTACAAACTATGATGGATAATCACATGATTATTTCCTTTAATTGGTTGTCCTCAAAGTACAAAAATGAAGGTGATAAGTTTGTAAAATAAAAGATAAGCTTAAGTTATACATAAGGTGATGTATAAATTGTTTTAATAAAAGAATGGATGAAAATTCAAAGAATTGAGGGGCTCATGTTTTAGTTTTGCTTTAAGAGAGGATAACTGATAAGCTTCCAACCCATACTTATGCATTATGATAAATGGCCCAAGCCAGTTAAAATCAAACTTGCCTCACTTGCTCCTTTCTATGTTGGTGACATATTGATTTTCCTTTAAGATGAGGTCTCTGATATTGAATTCTCACTCTCTTAGGTGCTTTTTATAAATGTGCTTGATTCATTATTGATAGACACAAAGATGGTTAACTATGGCTAATAGATTCTCATCAGGTATCTTGAGTTGGGCTAGACATTCTTGACAATAATAACCCTCCAAGATGATGTCTTTTAGGGATAAATAAAGGGAGGGAATTTGGACTTTGAGATGAAAGATAACCTCTAATCTAGATATAAGTGAGAAAGGGGCAGCACCTGTATGGGTTTGAATGTTGGTTTGATATGCCCATAAGGTGAATAAAATGTTTAAGTGATAATCCCAACCTAGTTCATTGACGATTTTAGTTAGAATTTTATTAAGCATTTTGTTAGAAGCTTCAGCCTATCCATTAGATTATGAATGATATGGAGATGATGAGTTTAACTTAATTCCAAATGTTTCATAAAGATTTATTACTCTTTTTCTTAAATGATTTTCCATTATCAGTGATGATTTTATGAGGAACACCGAAGTGATAGATAATATGATGGTTAATGAAGTTGAAAATTTTATCAACTTTGGTTGAGATGAGGGGAATAGCCTCTACCCATTTTGTTGAATATTCTATCATGGTGATGATAGAATTATGTCACTATGGATAATGAGGGTTTATTTCACTAATGAGATCTAATCCCTACTGAGAGAATGGCCAAAAATCCTTAGAGACTTATGCCATGACTAAGAACATGATGTAAATTAGTGTGTTGTTGACACTTGACACACTTATAGACATAATCACAACATTATTGGTTAAGGTTAGGCAAATAATATGCAAGGTGAAGGATGCATTTAGTGACAGCTAAACCACTAAAGTGTCCTCCAAAAATCTCATCATGCATTTCTCTAATTACATGAGAGATTTCATGACTATGTAGGCATCTAAAAAGAAAAACATCAAAGCCTTTCTTGTAAACAACTCCCCATAGTATGGTATAGTGATAAGTAATATGTATAAAATATCATCTACCAATTCTTGAGAGATTGGAAGGGATGATGGCTAAGGTAAGGTAGTCAAAGATTTACTTATACCAAACATTAGTTCGAGTTTCCTCCACATTGCATATGGAAGGGAGATCTTATTTGGTGTAATAAGGTTGATTAATTTTATGGACAATGATAAGTATTTTGTAATTGGAAGGTATGGATGAGATTTGGGAAGTAATATAATCCATGGTATTGACAAACATGTTCATTAAATGTGGAGTGGCTTGAATAAGAAAATGCTCAAATGACATAAATGGTAAATCTACCAATTTTTTGTATCTCTATACAACATTTTTACATTTGTAGGAACCATTGGTTTGGTTTAACACAATTTTAGAGTCACTAAATTTTATGATCAATTTAACTCCCAACAACAAAGCTAATTGGAGACCAAGAACTAGGGCCTCATACTTAGCCATGTTGTTGGTACAATCAAAGTCAAGATTTGAAGGGTAAGGGAAAAGGCTCACCTTAAATGGGAATAAGGATTATTCCATCACCACCACCATGTTGACAATTTTATCCATCAAAGAACATGGTCATCTAATAATCAATGTCTTCTTGAGAGAGAGTTGTGATGGACTCATCAAGAAACTCAAGGTTAGGAGGTTGGTTATTGGCTAAAGGGGCCTCAACTAATTAATCAAAAATAATTTTCCCTTTGATTAAAATTTAATAAAGGAACTCAGGATATGACTTAGATAAAATCATGATTCATCTAGCCATATGCTAATTTTGATATGGCTTAGAATGCATGTACTTGAGTGGGTCAATTTTGGTGATGGAAATTTTTTTATGGTTACAGAGATAGTGATGGAGTTTAAAAGCCACAAAAACCAAGGTGAGGCATAATTTTTTGGTATGGGTAAAATTAGTTTCATATTTTATAATTATTCAAATTATATAGTATATTTCATATTATTTATATTGATCCTCATGATGTGCAAGCATGGTACCAAAGGAATGTTCTATGGCAAAAATTTATAGGTATAATGGTTGATATTATTTCAAAGGGATAATAATATGTGGGGAAATAAGGTATTCTTTGAGTGAATCGAAAGCTTTTTTATAGTCTTCATTCTAATTAAAGGAGATATCCTTCTTAAGGAGGTGATGAAAGGGATGACATATATCAAATAATTAAGAGAAGTGACAAATGGATTGAAGCTTCCCCTACAAACATTGAAGTTTCTTAATGTTAGTTTTAGGATCCATGTCAAGGATTGCCTTGAATTTAGTAGGATCAACTTCTATTCCATGGAGAGAAATAATAAAGCTAATAAGTTTACATGACAAGACCCCAAAGATGCATTTCTTTGGGTTGAGGTGGACATGAAATTGGATAATGAATTTGAAGATAACCTTAAGGATTTCCAAATGGTCTTTATGACATTTATACTTTCCAAGGAGGTCATATACATAGTCCTCCATGGTTTTATGGATAAGTTCATAAAAAATGTATGTCATTTCATGTTGATAAGTTTCACTAGTATTTTTTAGACCAAAAGGCATGACCCTATAACAAAAAATTCCCCATGGGGTAATAAATGAAATTTAATATTGATCTTATGGGGTACTCTAGATCTAATTATAACCCAAGAATACATCCATATGAGATAGCATCTCATGGCTGGTAGTTATATCACTAAGATGGTCAATTCTTGCTAAATGAAAATCATATTCTGGATAAGAAAGGTTAAGATCATGAAAGTACAAATAAATACAAAGTCCCCTTACTGATTTGGTGATAATAATGACATTTGAGACCTATTGGGGATTTTCAATGGGTTGGATGAAGTTGATTGATAAGAGACCTTAAAGCTGTTATTTAATAAGAAGGGTAATGTAAGGGTGTATCTTTTGAAGCTTTTTCATAATAAGCATAACATCAAGGTTGGTGATGATGTTATGGATGACTATGTAAGGGTCGATTCCTATCATATCACTATAAGACCAAACAAATGTTATGTTATGATCATGTATAAAAGGAGATAAATCTTGATGCTTAGAGGAATCTAAGGATT
This sequence comes from Torreya grandis, assembly GCA_037957365.1. Lineage (NCBI taxonomy): Eukaryota > Viridiplantae > Streptophyta > Pinopsida > Cupressales > Taxaceae > Torreya > Torreya grandis. Next base: position 4,639,763 of record JARHVA010000086.1, read on the forward strand.
GGCTAATTTTTATTATGCAAGGGTTATCCTAAGTGAAAAATTTGATGTCAAATATATATTTATTCAACATGGTTGATGTCTTAGAAGGAAGGCATTTATGAAGGAAGGAATACTCAGCACAAAGATAGGTGAGAAGGGAATCATCATCCTTACATAGGATACTATTAATGGTAGAAGAATCATATTTTACCATCTCAAGATGAGTTAGAGGAATGGTTCTAGTTTTCCCATCCTTTTAATAGGTCAGGGGTCCCAAAATAATAATATTGATCAAAAAAATGTTTGGGGGGATGGAATCAAGATCCTTAAATTTTGAAGAAGCGATTGGCGAGGACAAGATTTTTTCCTTAATGATTATGATGGAATGTGGGTTTTTTGGATCTATTGGTGGCATGAATCCAATACCATGTCATTCATAAGGCTTTTTATTTTTACATGGGATTAGCTAATTTGGTCCATGTTAATAATTCCCTAAACCAAATCCCTTATAAGAACACTGATGGAGGTAAGTTTGGGCAAACTCTGGTGTATCCAAGAAAGAGAAATCAGAGTGAATAGTTTAATAAAAGAGAAGGAATTGGAGGATGAAAGTGTTTGATCAAGTCCCCCATAGATAAAACTGGTTTGAAAATTTAGAGGATAAAAAGGAATGATGGTTCTAATGTTAGAATAATAGCTAGGATGTTATTTAATATATTCTTACTCTTGGGGAGTAGGAAATGCATATAGAGTTAATAAAGGATACTTCCCAAGTGAGAGTCATTAAAATGTGGATTCAAAGGGTTATTTCATAGGGATATAAGAGGAAGGTATGGATGATCTTGTAGAAGATTTTCTAATGGAAAATGAAGGGGATGTATCCTTTAACGGGATGAGAACATAATTGGGTCGGTAAGTCATATTTCATGACATGAAAGGACTACAGTTGGCTGGAATGACATAAAATTGACTCTCATGCTCAAACTTGATGCACCTATGCAAAGTTGATGGCACACAACCCATGAAATGGATTCAAGGGTGTCTAAGAAATACATTTTATTTAAACTCTCATTCTACCACATAGAAGAGTTCAATAAGAGTGAGAGGGCCCAAATGTACATGAAGGATAGCCATCCTTAAGGTAGTTACCATGGTATCATTAAAAGATTAGAGTATAGTGATAGATTAATACATGATTATCTATAGGATATTGAGTTTATTATATATATATGAGGAAATTATATTAATACTATCTCCCCAATCAATCATAACCCTCTTGGTCTGGGTTTGGTTGATGTGGGAGGTAATAAAGAGGAGAGGATCCATATCATATGTATAGATGGGGGTATCTCCAAATTCTAGAAGGTGATGAGGTTGGATAACTAAACGGATCCAACATGTGCTTCTAAAGGTTGTGGATCTTCAAGTTGAACCCCTATCAATTACAAGGCCTCCATCATATCTTGACAGTGTTGTGGTGAGGTTTGGGTCAACTAATACAAAGTCATCTTCACTAGAGATTGGTGAAGTTATTTAATAACTAACCTATGTATTGGTCTAGATGGTTTGGATTGGGGTGTACCCAATATATAAATATTGGGCTTGGGTGAAGGTGATTGGGGTGCTTCTATATAGGAAGGGCATGTCTAAGGGATGAACACTTTGAATTTCCCTTTATCCATTTGGGTTATAATTGAGTGACCACATGAATGGTGTGGATTTGAAAGGTATGTGGGATAATAGGTTGCTTAAGTTATTCCATACTTTTATATGGGAGTTTAGGGATAGGTTGACATGGAATGGTATCTTTTGGTTTTTTTGCTTAGAGGTGAGCTCATGGGAATATCCCATGTTAATAGATCATGCACATCACATAGTTTTTGCATTATATCTTAGAGAGATTTGCAGTTTCCTATGTCATGTCCAAGTGTCCTGTGGTATGTGAAAATTAAATTATCATTGAACCAAGCTGGTTTTGGACTAAGAGGATAAAATGGATTTATGGGAGGTAAGACTAAGTAGGAAACTTGTAGCAATATTTACAAGATGGTATACTAATATTATATAAAGGGTGGAAAAGATGTGGCAGTTTTGGTTTTGATGGTTGAAGTGGATACCTTTTTAGAGGTAAGATTAGTGAATGGATCTTTAGTTGAAGAAATGATTTTGTTAGATGGTTTTGAGGTATATGGTTGGGTAATAATAGGTAGAGGTGTGGCTAGAAGTGAAGGTTGGACTTGTGGTTTATTTAGAAGGCTTGGTATTTCTAACAAGGAGGAAGGGTGAGATCATAAAATTGATGAGGGGTGTGGTCCTATAATGGAGGGTAAAGTGGAAATGGGAGGTAAGATGGTTTTGGGTTTCTAAATCCTAGATGGTTCAATTCTCTTTGTTCATCTAGTTTGTGGATTCTTAGGTGGGATTGGTGGTGTTGATTTAACTATTTTAGGAATATTAGAGTCTTATTCCTAATTTAGTCAATGGTCTAAGTTGACTAAACTAATAAATAATATTGAAATAATTACAATACTAATTTGTATAATTTATTTTAACTTCGTAGCTTTTTAAAAATAGTAATGGAAAAGGAGAAATGTAACTTATCTTAAAAATAGGTTGATATAGATGAGATAGAGGTTGATACCAGTTGTGTAGGACTAGGACAATGCCATGAATCTAGATATATATTTCATTTGGTGAAAGGAAAAAAGCACAAAAAACATTACACTTTGAGTTTCAGTGCTATAGTCTAGTTCTTACTATTATCCAAACTAGTCATAGAGATTTGAGTTTTTTGGGTTTTGTTTACTATCCCTTTGTGAGATTTATTATGAAATTTTGAGTCTTGAATGTTGATAGAGCTCCTTATAGAGAAAATTTAATCTTCAAACCCTAGACCTTAATTGTGCTTGAATGAAACTTGAGAAAGAGGGGGAGGCTTGTGTATTTAATATACACTGAATGTGTATCCACACCCCTTATGTGGGTACACTACCTACATACCAATACTCTAAAGAGGGATCAAGCCATATGTAGTTCTCCCACTTGATATGATTTTCAAAATAGTGTTATGTGGATGTAAAAATGCTAAACTATAAGTGATTGAGGTAGTTAGGGACTAGTGTGAGGGTTTGAATGTGATTGTAGCTATATTGGATGGCTATATGCAAAGAATAAGGAGATTTTACTTAGTGGTTTTACTTATATTATTTATTGCTTTTCAATGGTTTCCAACCTCTTATAAATGAAATTTGAATGGGATTTTATAGAGATATATTGGTCAACAAATAAATGTATACATGCTAGCCTAACACAATGAAGAAGATGAATCAGAAGGAAGTAGTTATTTTGGCTCAAAATGTGATTGGATAGAAGCATTGGAAATGGGACACCCTAAGCTCTAGCACTATAGTCCATGTTGGGAAATATTGTCCTATAGGTACATGATTTGGGGGGATGAAATTAACATGGGAAAAGTAGCTTGGATAAGATAGAATTAGGTCTCAGAAGTCTATGGATGACTAGGAATAAGTAAAAAGGTGTTTATAAGGGTCATGAGAGAATCCAAGAGGGACCTATAGGTTGGGTGTCACAAGCCACACTCAAGCTACCAATTTTGACATTTTATATGACTACATTTACTACCCCCCTTTATCCTAGTGATGTAGTAAAGAAAAATACTAGGATAAAGGAAAAGTAGAAAGTGTACTTGAACTTACCTACAAGGGTGAAGCCCATGAAGCTGTGTGATGCTAGGTGTGTATAGAGAGAACACATTTTGAAGTGTAAATCTGTAAGAGAAAAAAAGAGTAGATCAATTCTTACTAGATATACTATATCTAAAATAATAATGTATATAAGTTGGGTAAGATAAAGAGCAAGAGAAAGGAATGAATACACCTCACTAGGTAAGTGAACCAATAAAAATCCTATTGTTATGCTGAGTGATGTTGAGTAATGATGGGTATGTATTGTACCAAGAGTAATATCACAAATGGATCTGAGTGCTCAATTCCCCAATAATGGATCAAAACTTCAAAGGATGGCCCTTTTGTTCCATCATCACCCACTAAGTGAAGCTATGTGATCATGCATGTGTTATTTGATGTTTGGACTATGTGTCTAATCCCTCTGAGTAGGTGGCTTAATAATATAAAGGCTAGCTAGACCTTTGGCTCCATCATTTCCTCATGAAGTGAAGGTATAAACTAATACTGATATGAATATGTATCATATGAGATGGCTCTTGAATCTCATGAATGATCTGTAATCTAACAATGTGGCATGGATAGCCAAATGTGTACTAGAAACTAGGCCAATCTTGGCCAACTCTAGGAGAAGATTAGGATTGTAAGAAAGCCAATCTAAAACTAAAAACTAGGATTATGTTGAATCCACTCAAGAATGTGAAGGTTAGGTCTATATGTAAGACACTCTAAAATGATGCCAACCACTTATAGATGAAATAAGGCACATAACTACTATGAATGATTGGGTAATATACTGAACTCAAAAAGAAAAGAAGTGAAATGGGCTGCACACATTGCCCCTAATCACTAGTCTCTATAACATAGATTTTGTTCTAGAATTTATACCAACTGCCTAATCTAAAACTAAAAGTGAGAGCCATCATGCCATGCATGATGCCCTTTATATCTAGATTCTCTAAAAAATTTATTAAAAATACTAAATTTGGACTTATTTATATCTACAAAAACTATAGTTGAGCTTACATTTTTGCCTACTTCTAAAAAATTTGGATTTTTTCTATTTGGATAGGAGCATCAAAAATAGGACACCCTATTATTTAGTGTTATTGTCCATGTTTGGTGCTATTGTCCTTTACTAAAATTGATGACTATTTTATAATCATCACAAATTTTCTAGTCTATTATACCTAGTTTGACCTGTAATTATTGTTTTGAGTGTTTTAAAAACTAATTTTTTGACTAGTAGGAGCTCTGATCTCTGTGACAAAACCCCTATTTGTTGTCCAATCTTCTGAGGGTAGGAATGAAGACCCTAGACTACCCTTAGAAGGAAGAGACTTGTAAGCATGTTATGATGTGAAATACATTATATAATAATGATAATCAAATAAATCTCTCAAGATATAACATAGTTTATATTGAAAATTGTTAGGTCAAATAGTGGTATGTGTAGATAGATATAATAATGTAATAGCATGTGCAATGTATTGAATTGAAACTAGAAATGTTAGTTGTTAGTTTTTAGTTTTTAAGGAGGGATGAAACATCATGTCCATCATGGCCTCCAAAAAATCAAGATACCGCATGATGTGGTTCATGGCATTACACCAGTGAAAACCAAACAAGCAATAAGTACACAAATCAAGAAGCAAGAAGCATAAAAAAGTGGCCAAGGGGCCAAGTGAACAAGGGACATGGGCACATGTCACTCAAACTAGAAATTAGTTATATAAATCATGTTGAAATTCCACTTAAACATATAATTGAGACAATCAAGGTTGGCATAAGGGCCATAAGTACATAAAAGATTACAAGTAAAGAACATTGGAAAATGTCCTAAGGCACACACAAGAAACAAAATAGGAACTAAGAAATGCAATCACATATAGCTACACAAATCAAGGAAGGAAAGTATGTATATACTAAAAATATAATTTCATCTAACTAATCAAAGCAAAAATTAAAAGTATGCAAGACATGTAGTACAAGACTAGGTAGATGGTAAGAAATAAACAAGTGTTATATACTAGTGTGTGTCAATAGAGTAATCTATGTAAGCTAGTAAGTAATCTACATCATTATGATAACTAGAGTGTTTGGTATAGGAATGACATAACCTATATGTATTCATTTATATGATGCCCCCATTGGGTAGAAATATTGATGTATGTCTCGAATGTAGAACTAGGATGACTCCTCAGTGGGTAGAGTGAAACAATCAAGGATCTGAATGTCACTACACATACTCAAATAAGATCAAGTGAATCATGGTAATGTAGATAAATTGATTAAAAAAATAGAATATAATATAAAATGTAAGTCTAACATGGTAGTATAAATGTAAAACATGGATAATGCATACAATTGAAATGTTTTTGTGTTTTTAAATTATTTGAATGTTTTTAGATTTTGAAATTTTGTATTATTTTTGGTATTTTGGAATATTTGAATGTTTTTGGTATTTTTGATATAAAATATGTACAATCAATCATGATTAGACTATGTATAATAAATAATGAGAAAATATGTAAAAGTAATAAAAAAGAAACTATGTACAACCATATGAATAAAGTAATATATACACAGTGACATAAAGGACTATGCTAGAGGGGGTAAGGGGTCTAAGGATAGCACTCAGTAGGGATGAAAATGGAGGAAGAGATCATGACAATCATAAAATTCCTCAAGATCATCATCATAAGTATCATCATATACCATAGATTATATATGCATGGTGGATATCTCCTTAGGTATCTGTAAGATATGTGTTCTTTATGTAGTCAGAGATCTATCACTCGTAATGGTGTCATCCTATCAATGGAAAACTAAAGGTTGATTTAGTGGTGAAGGTGTTGAGTCTCCTCAAGGATTTTTAGCTCTGATAGTAGATGGATTTGGTGGAAGTGGTGAAGCTGGTACTAGTGGTGATGTAATTTGAATAATACCCTAAACATGTAGTTTATCTAATCTCTATTATAAATATGTACATGAGTTTGTATCATGGACTATGATCTTATGAAAAAGATAAAATGGGTGATGATATTATCATGATATCTTGTTGATAGATCTATGTCATATTATAGGTAGTGTGATTCATCCATAATCAAGTAACATCTATAGTATAATATGTGGTTAATGTTGTGTCTTGTCTGCCTAAATTTAAATGATTAAATCTATATACATAGAGGTAACCATGTGAAATATATGTGTCAAGTGATCTATCTATGGTTATCAATGTGGAGTGTATCCTAAGAGTGTATTACAAGATTCTAAGAATGATGTTGGATGCATAATGAGAGCTCTAGAGTCATCTCAGTACTCTCCTAGGCTAATTGGTGTAAATATTAATCCACACAAATAGTCATCTATGAGTGTGGGTGTCGTATCATCATCTAAAGTAGCCTGGGAATTTGTATCAACATCATGTATATATGGTAACTTAGAATTTATCACAAGGGGTATTTGTGATATGAGAGTCTCATCAACTATAGTAGGAGAAGATGATGGTGTTGTGAGAATATCTATAACTATCAAAGTAATTATAAATGTCAGATGAGATATATCTATAGAATCAATTGGTACTAATAGAATTATTATCAATGATTTTATAATTGTAATATGTGTAGAAACCATGACTGATGGAGTAACTAGAATGATTGAAGCTGTTATGACTAGCTGAATATCTAGAGCTGAGGACATAACTATAAGTGGATGAGTGCAAGATGTGATAGTCTTTCTTACCTCATATGTATGTATCTAATTAATAAAAATGTGATGAGGTGGGGACTGAACTATGATATGAGGTGTCCTATCTGGAAAAATAGTCAAAGATGACTTATAATTTCATAATATTTGAATGGTTATTTATTTATTGGGTATGTGTATATGTATCCTTCATGGATAAACTTAACACATCGATGAATAATATAAGGAACTACCCCCATAGAATGTATCCAAGGTCATCCAAGTAAAATATTATAATGAATAAGACTTGGCATGACCTAGAACTGCGAAGAGAGGGTTTTGGGCCCTACTATGATATATAAAGTAATAGTGCCCAAAGTCTATCATGGTATATCATCAAACCCTCTAATATTCTTATTTTATTTTTTCATGGATGCCATATCTATGCTCATGTTCTATAAGAATATAATATTACATATGTTAAGTCTAGAATCACTATCAAGTAGAACTCTTTTAACTACGCTGGTTTTGACTTGAGCTTATATGAATAATGGTAAATGTTGACTAATAACTATCTAAGATGGCATGTCCTCATGATAAAAATAAATATAATATTCTATAGTTTTTAATGTGTTGACCATTGATGCAAAATAATAAGGCTCTGAATCAATGGGCATAGAATTTTGAGTGAGTGTCTGATAAAGAATGTCCTTGAACACATTGGCCTTTTGAAGTATCTCTAACATGGAAATATTAGCTAGTGTGTTTCTTAATTGATCAACAATATCATATGAATTATTTGGATCTGATTATGTGGGTGGGTTGGTCCTAGGATGGGAAGGAATAGGATGATGGTGAGGCTCCTAACTAGGCAGGGGAGGCATGGTAGATCATTGAGTAACAACTCTAACCACATTATCTACTATCTGTATAGTAATAGTATTAGCTACAAGAAGAGAGTGAAGATAATTGATAGGTCAAGGTTGTGGAGGGAGAAAGGGTGTCAATGGGCTCTTTGGTGATGGGTAGTGACTTGGGGAAGAGTAAAATAGACCATGCAACATAACTCAACATGTGATAGAGGTATCTTAACATGTTTACAAATAATTTTCTTAATATCATCACATATTATGAAAAGTAAACATTAAATTCAAAGAATTAATCTTTTTACTAACATATGGTAAACTTCATCATTCATGTACATGATAGGACCGAGCATGGTCTCCTTATTGTTTGCAAGAAATGAAGGAAATATGTGTAAATAAGTGAGATCTATTTTTGTTTTTATGTGGTTTCTAATTTTAGATGTAAGGTGATACCTCAAGAAAAAAAAGGGACCTTGAATATGCAACTAAGGTTTTGAAAAATGATATTTTTAAAATTACTATAGAACTTTAAAAATTGATGTGAATTTTTTATTTAAATATGCAGGTAAAAAATCAAAAAAATATTGAAAAAATTCTCGATTTAAAGTGACCTAGTATATGCAACTAGGGTTTGAAGGAAAATGATTTATAAAATTACTATGGAATTTAAAAAAGTGATGTGAATTTTTTATTTAAATAAGTAGGTAAAAAATCAGAAAAATATTTATAAATTAGCAAGAAATTTTCCCTAGGGTTTCTAGGGTTTTTATGTACAAAAGGACCTAGTAAATTAAACTAGGGTTTGGAATAAATGATTTTTAAAATTACTAAGGTAAATTTAAAAATTAAATGTGAATTTTTTATTTAAAATATGCAATAAAAAATCACAAAAATATTGGAGAAATTAGAAAAGAATTTACCCTAGGGTTTCTAGGGTTTTTATGCACAAATAAAGTATGTTGGGTTCACCCAATGATTTAACTATTTTGAGAATATTGTAGTATTATTCCTAATTTAGTTAAGGGTCTAAGTTGACTAAATCAATAAATGATATTTTAATAATTACATTATTGATTTGTATAATTTATTTAACCTTCATAACTTTCTAAAAATAGTAATGAAAGAAGAGAAATGTAACTTATCTTAAAATTGGGTTGATATAACTGAGATAGAGGTTGATACAAGTTGTGCCAGACTAGGACAATGTCATGAATTTGGATCTAGATTTAATTTAGTGAAAGGATAGAAGCACCAAAAATAGGACACTTCAAGGTCCAATGTTATAGTCTAGGTCCACTATCCTTGTGTGAGCTTGCCTATGGAATTTTAAGTCCTGAATGTTGATGGATCTCCTTGTAGAGAAGATTTAATCTTCAAACCCTATAAATTAATTGTGCTTAAATGAAACTTGAGAAAGAGGGTGGTTAGTGTGTGTAAGATGCATTGAATGTTTATCCACACCCCTTGTGCAGGCACGCTACCTACATACCAATACTCTAAAGAGGGATCAAACCATATGTAGTTCTCCCACTTGATGTGATTTGTTAAATAGTGTTATGTAGATAAAAAAATACCAAATTAGGTGTGCTTCAAATGGTTAGGGACTGGTGTGAGGGTTTGAATGTATGTATAGTTATATTAGATGGTTGTATGCAGAGAATAAGGAGATTTACCTTAGTGGTTTTGCTTATATTCTTGATTGATTTGTAAGGGTTTCTAACCCCTTTTAAATGAAACTTAAATGTAATTTTATATAGATCTATTAGTCATGGATTAAATGTATTCATGCTAGGCTGACATAATGATTAAGAAGATTTAGAAGGAAAATATCATTTGGGCTCAAAATGTGAATGGATAAGAGAATTGGAAATGAGACACCCTAGGGTCTAACACTATAGTTTAATTTGGGTGATATTTTCTAGAGGTATAGGACCTAGGGAATGGAATTATCATGGGCAAAGTAGCTTGATTGAGCTAGAATCAGGTCTTGGAATTCTATAGATGACTGGTAATAAAAAAAAGGTGTCTAGAAGGGTAATGAGAGCATGAAATAGGGACCTATGGGTTGATTATCACAAGCCACACTCAAGCTACCAATTTTGACATTTTATATGACTACAAGTGTCAATTTTTATTTCAAGTGAGGACGGGTGAGATTTTGAGTAGAAGGAAACCTAGGTTCTTAATATGTTTTGATGAGGTAGTGGAATTTGCTTTAGTTATCTTTGAAGGAGTCAAGTTGGTTGGTTTATCTAAAATTTTAGATGTGGATGCTCTAGTTGACTTATTTGAGGTAGTAGTGGTCTCATTTTTGGAGGTTTAAGGTTGGATGGATAATGGTGTGGGTGTTGACTCCTTCTTGGTTGGGTATGGAAGTCCAAGGTAGTGCCAAAACATGGCCCTATGAAGGTTTGGTTGAGATAAAAATTCTAAATTATGGACCAACCTTGAAAATAATTTATAGATAGGCTTAGTTCCCTTAGTGGCAGTTTTTAAAGATAAACCAAGTGGCTATAGAAGTGGGATGGTAACATTTTCCTTTTCCCCTATTAATGAATCTAAGGATTTGGTGGGTTATTCTTCTATGGAAGGAGGAGCTTGTCCAATCTCTTCCTTAGTTGTGCTTTTCAAAGGAAGGGTAGATAATTCTAGCATGGAGGAAAAGGGCATGGGAGTGATGGTTTCCTCATTTATTATGCTTTATAAAGGAAGGGTAGGTGATTCCATTATGGAAATAAGTGGAGAAGGGATGGCATTTTCTTCCTTTGTTATGCTTTCCAAAGGGTAGGTAACTCCACTATAGAAATTAGTAAAGAAGAAGTGGTGATTTGGGCTATGGATTTAATAACTATAAGTTCATTAAGAACAATGCTAATCATATGAACCTCATGTTATTAGGATGTTTGCACATTTTTATGATCATTATTTGCATAAGGTGGGTGGTTTTGGAATTGTTGTCATAAGATGTCAAGTGCTTGATTAGAGGGTAAATTTAGATTATCCATCATAAGCTCACCCTTGTTAATCAAATCTTGGGCTATGTTTTGAATTATTTTACATCTATCAACATTATGTCCAATGATATGGCAGAAGTTACATATATCTTTTTATTTATACCAACTTGGTATAGGATGGGAAGAATCAAGTTATTAAGGTAGTTTGATTGGAGGTAGTTGGATTATGGATGCCTTCAACAGTTTCTCTAAAATTGAAGCATAGAACTCCCCTAGTGGAGTATATTTCATTTTCACAAAGTGGTTTTGGGATTTTGAATTTTGGTTTGAATAAGTAGATGGGTTGGATTGGTTAACTATCGAAGGAGGATCCATTTTAAGTATAATGACATTGGTTGTTCTTTTGGATTTGGCATGGTTTTTAGGGTTTAGAGGAGGCTTTGGTAGATTTAAAACTAGCATTCTTATTCCTCAACATAAGCTTATCCTCATCAATTACTCAAATTTCCAAATTTATAGCCGTGGTAAATTACTCATCAAATGTTTGAAATTATAAGGTGGATGAGATGTTTTTAGCACATGCTCGAGATAAAGTTTCAATTAACTTAGGTTGGGGTATGGAGGAGAGTTGTTTCATCAACCCTCTCTAATGAGTAATGAAATCAACAATAGACTCATCCTCAAATTAACAAATGGAATATAAGTTAGTTATAGATAACTTATTAGAGATATTGATAGAAAAGTGGTCTAAGAAGGTTTGAACTAGTTGATATAAAGAAAAGAGCGAGTGATTAGCGATGGCCCTATACCAATCTAACATGGGTCCCACTAAGGATATAGGGAAGGTTCAGAGTAGAAGAGCATCATCATAAGCAATTAGATAGCATGAATGCCTAAATTATCTCAGGTGTTATTGGAGATCTTGCTTGCTTTAGAATTTGACAAATTTGGTAAGTTCTCATTGTGTTATTGAATATGATCATTACATATATGATCATAGGACAAAAGATTATGGGCTCCAAAAATATATGTCTTTATATTTTTCATCTTGTTTATTAACATTTTAATGAGGTTAGTTTGTAGTGCACCCACATAATTATAAGGTATGTATTTTTAGGCTTGTGAGGGTGAAATATATTGATAACTAGTAGAAGGTTGGGTAGAGGCCACATATTGGTAATTTGATATGGAGGGTTGGGAAGATAGAGGAAGCATATATCCTTTAGGTTTTGGGATATAACTTGGGTTAGCTGTGGTAGGTATATGTTGGGTCATAGGTATAATTGGGTTGGTTGGTTGAATATGTTTATTCACCTTTGTAATTATGGGTGGGAGAGTAGATGATATGAAAACCACTAAGTTTTGGAATTAGTCGAGGATTTTGGGTTTTGAGTGGCAAGAGGTAAGGAGGAAATACTAGTGGAAGGCATCCCAATGGTAAGTGGTGTTTTAGTTGTCATGGGTTGAGTTGTCCCTATGATCAAAGAATTTGACTCAAGAAAGGAGGTTAGTATGGTGTTAGTTAAAAAATAATTAAATAAACACACTAAACAAGCTAACATATATAGGCCTAGATCATGGGGGGGTGAGCTTAGTAAACAAACCAAATAATGACATAACTAAAATTCAAATAAATGACAACTTTCCTTACCTTTCTTGAATGCTCCAAGATGATCTCTTCATTGGTTTTCTCAAATTTTGATAAAAATATCTTCATCAATGGGGCTTGGATATCTCCATTTCCTCTTAGCACCATGGTTGGCTTGGCTTGATTTTTGCATTATAACACTATGCATTTGCTTCATGAAATATAATCCTACATTATAACTCTACTATGTTCTAAAATATCCAAATGAAGAGATCTATGCTTACTTTTTAGGCTTTGAAATGACTTGGAATGGGTTAAATCTTAGCCTTGGTTGTCTTAGTTAACCTCAATAGGGTTAAAAGGTTTTAAATGGTCATGATTTTAATGGAATAAGCATGGGTGGGATATTTTCCAAAAATGAGAACTCACAGAAGCTAATGATGCAAACCTATGATATTTATTGATATTTGAATTTCCTTTTTAGATAACTAATTTAATTGTTCATGGATGAATTCAATTAGGATTTGATGTTAATTAATTCTTGTTAGGAATTTTGAACATCTTCAATATTTTGAATTAAATGATTTGTGCATTTGATTAATTTAATTGATTTATTGGCCAAATTAATTTATTTGCATGGTTATGAAGCCAAATTTGAGACTCTTACAGATTCTTAGGCTAAATTTTTAGAAGTTGGTAAGAATTGCTCTAAATTATGGGTATAAATCCATTCATGTTCAATTTTAGATGTCTAAAATTTGCCCCTATGTGGGAATGTGCTGCAATATTTAAGAAAAATAACACCTTTTCAAAGATTAAAATGCTCCTATGTTTAGGACTTCAATGATAATGGATGGACTATAGGGTGCCCCCTTAAGGGAGTGTTTGGTGAAAGTGTTAGAAAATGGTCCGTTAAAAGAAAGAAGTGAGATGAGGGGGCTAAATAAATGAATATGATGGGGTGAGAACATAAAGATTTAGCCAAAGTTAGTCAAAATCATTGATAATTCAAGTGGGATAGTGTAAAATGGTTTTCCCAAAATCAATTATAAGCATTGTAACATGATAGTGGAAACATGGTATGATAACACAATGATTTGCCCAAAGGTAATTGTAATCATTGAGAAGATGGAGCTACCCTAGTTAAGATAGAAAAATAAGATAAAAACATGCCCCAAGTGGGTAGAAGAAAGTAAATTATTAGAATTTATGACAACACAATAATTTTCCCAAAGGTAGTTATAATCATTGGACCCTGATAATGGCAAACATGATTGATAGATGATGATTGAAAACATGATGATGATTATGTGATAAAGAGGATAAATATGAATTGGTATAACCTAATAGTAGGGAGATGCTCATTTGAACTAAAAAGATTGAAATTATATTGTTGTTTAATTACTATGTGTGGGATATGATTGGGTTAGGATTGAGATTGTTCCTAGTGCTGGTGATTAGGAGATGTTAATACTTCCATTGTTATGTAGGACTATTGAATTTGATTTTTTTTATAGCACTTAATAGTACGCATCATGATATAACATCATTAGCACTTGGTTTAAATATGCATAAGGACCGACTCTCATGATCCAATACTCAATTGAAAATAATGCACCAGTGATAAAAAACCATGATGAAAATGTTGTCATTTGAATATGTATGGATTCAATAATAATTCACACAAGGAATCACCCAATGAATGCACATATACTTAATTAAGGCAATAGTGATGAAGGTACACAAGCAAACAATAAAGAAAAAAAAAAGTTAGTCCCATTATTAGTACAAATAATTCAACACAAATAAGATGACAAATATTACCCCTAGAAAATAAGCAATAACTTAACAAATAGACAAGATGTGGGGAATAAAAGAAAAGAAAGGGGGCAGATGAGATGTTTCCATATGCACTAGCTAAGTGGATGCTACCTACATAGTTTTGTGGATGATATATCTAACAAAAACTTTAGGCTAAAGGTAGTTATCCCAAGAAATAGGATAGAAGAAACTAATGATGAATAAAAAAATATGATTGATATGATAGAAGAATAACAATGAAATAAAAAAATAGTGAGAGCATGGGTAAAAAGGACAAAAATTATGGGGAAACTAAGTGGCAAGTGATTTCTTGTGACTTAGTGAGGGTTCCCAAAATCCTTAAGGCAATGAAGTGATTAAGGTTTTTTGGTTTTTCTAAATGATTTTGAAAATGTTTTTAGAATTTTATAGGTGTTTCAACTCAATAGAGAATGACAACACACTAAATTGTCCAAGCTCATAAAATGATAAGAGCATTCAGACTTGAAATGGTTACTCAAAAAATAATGAGAGCATGATGGAAAGGGGGACTGAGCTGAACTCAAAAAATAGTGAGCACAACCCACATAGTCCCAAAATACACTTAAGTTATAGTAATTTCACCTTATAATAGAGGAATCTTACTATTTTAGTAGCCAATTAAAATAAAATAGACACAGTTGGTATGATGGTACAATATGAGATAAGAATGGCAAGTTGGTATGTCAAAGAACAATAAACAAATATTGCCCCTAGTTTTCCCATAAGTGGATGTAACTAGGATACAATTAAATACGTCAATGATACTAATCCACCCATAGGTAGTTATAATTAGTAGAAACACCAATGAAACATTGATTTGTCCATGTAGGTAGATATAATCAGGCTCACATAAACAATAATGACTAGAATGAACAAGAAATGAATGATGCAACTACCAAAACTTACGTCTTACTACTCCAACATAATGCCTTTGTCTATATTACTTAAAACAACTATTTAAACTGATTTGATTCATCATGTTAAAAATGTAAAACCAATGGATGAACCATGGTCAAACAAGCTAGGATATGATGGAACAAAACATGCTTTATTTGATATAATTGGATGGTAGAATGGATAAGTGATAGGATAATGATAGGATGGTAAAATGATATTATGATAAGAAGTTAGAATGGTATGTGTTGACGTAGAAGATTGCACCCTTGGCAGGAAGCTAAGCTCTTGCCTTCTTCACACAACTATGGAAACTCCCCTCTCACCTGTGGGACCAGCGAAGCTGGAGGGTAGAGTCTCTAAATAAGGGCTAGCTCCCTTTGATGCATCATGTTCATTCCAGCAAGTGCTAACACAGACATATATATAGATATATAATGGGGGGATGAAAAGGGAGAAAGATTGTAGGAAAACATACTACTCTAAAGAGGTGATGCACCAAAATAAGTCAACCTTCTCACATCCACACTTTAAATCGGAGATACAGATTCATACACTTTAGATGTTGGTAGAAGGACCAAGCTACAAAAGACTTGGTAGGGAGGCTATGAGCTAGATAAGAGCAGAGAAGGCAGCGTTGGGGTTCAAACAAGCATGCAAAGAGGCTATGATTTTTTAGATTTATCCCTTCAAGAGGTTGGTGAATCTGAAAATATTTTCTTTGAAATCATCAAGGAAGATGGTCATACCATGGAAACTAAGCATGAGGTAGAAGAGAGCAAGCTAGTCAAGGGTGTGTATCAAGGGGCTTATGGTGATGAGCCAGTAGTAACTAATTTCTTGATGAGATACACCAGCTTGAAGAACCAATACGAGGCAAGCTTCCAAGAATAAATAGAGTATGTATATGTTGGAAGCATGTTTGAATCTCCACTCACATACAAGCCAAATCAGGTGACAGGCAAGAAGAGTAGGTCACCATCTCTCCTTTTCATTCAGCTACTTGCCTGGCACCATAAGTCTTCTTGTTAGGAAGGAGACTTAGACGCTTTCCCTTTGATCTAAGAGGGAATAAAAAAATACCTGGTTAACTATATATAATAGGTTGATTTTAATTTTATTTCCCTATTTTCCCTAAGTGCTTTCTACACATGTTAGTAGTTTGCTTAGCCTTGTGTGTGTGTTTTCATTTCCTTGGAGGTAAATCTACATGACTGGTTCTAGATTTATCAGAGCTATTGCTGGTTTTTTAAGTTACCATCTGGCTCTAGGCCCAATGGACTATAAGGAAATTGGTCTCTAAGCATAGTAGGCATGCATCCCCTAGGAGTCGCTAATTTGTTGACCATTTTTGCCCAATAGGCCAAAATCATTTCCCTTATTCCCTTGTTATTCGAAGCCAGTCATTTTAGGTTGCACAAGTTCAATGCCATGGTTCTTCGACTTGGTTCAACATATTGGTTCAATGCCTGGTTCAATAGACCACTTGGTTCATTGGCCTAGTTCGATCAGTTGGCTCATTGGTAAGTTCAATGAAGTGCCTCAAAAATCAAAGAACAGGTGCCCTTGTGAAGGGTATGGAATATTTCAAAGGGATCACAAAAAGGGAAATTTTAACTTTCAAAATTTCAATTAAGGTGAAGTCTTGAATTCCTTCAGACTTTTTGTCTGAAGGAATTCCTTCAAACAAAAAGCCCAAAGGAATTCAAGGAAGGGCTGTAGTTCAAAGCAAAGGCTGAGGAGAAATGTCTATGGACAAAAGTCCATGGGAAAATGTCCACAGACAAAAGTCTGCAAGAAAATGTCTGCAAATCAAAAGGCCACAAAAACCTAGGAAACAACCCAGGGGAGCATAAGTGACCCGGCGAAGGACCCCAAAGGGCAGGTGCCCTTACGAGGGACTCTCGACCAAATAAAGGGGCACAAAGCAAGCGCTGAAGGGTCACCTTCTCTTCGAGAAGCTGCTAAGAAGGGACTTTAAGTAGAAAAGCCTACAAAGGACTAATGACATTTTCCCGAGGATGGTGACATCCAAAAAGCCATCAACCATAACAAATAAAATTAGCCATTGGTTTTCAAAGTGATGACGGCCACGTGAATGTCAAAATTAACACAATGAAATAGCTATTTATTTTCAAACTAAAAGGATGCCAACCATGAAAGGAAGCCCATAAATGTAGCATCCCACTAGAAGATCACCCTCAAGGGTCTAAGGAGCTAGAAGAGATAAGATAGGAAAAAGACAAAGTGCTAGGCACAGAGCAGGCAGATAGTTTAAGTGGTGAAGGGAAGCACCAATTCGAGAAGTTACTCCAGCAGGTGAAATAGTGGCTACAAATTGACAA
The DNA here is from genome assembly GCA_037957365.1 of Torreya grandis. Classification (NCBI taxonomy): domain Eukaryota; kingdom Viridiplantae; phylum Streptophyta; class Pinopsida; order Cupressales; family Taxaceae; genus Torreya; species Torreya grandis. The sequence goes on from JARHVA010000086.1 coordinate 4,657,622, forward strand.
TTAGAAGATGTGAATGGAAAACCATGTGATCCTTTTTCCTCATTTCATATTTATGAGTAGACAAGCTATGTAGGTGCCTTCAATAATCAGCCTTAGTTAATGAGAAAATAACATGGCCATGTCAAAAAGGGCCTGAAGTCAAAGCCAGGATTGACACAGCATTTATTTTTTTTGGTAGCCTGCTCTTCCCAATGAGGGGACACAAATATGCCAATTGTAAAAGGGGCACAAAAAGGCCTCCTTTCTTCTCCTATATATTTAGGACTTGTCATTTGAGAAATCATCTTCCACATTTGTAAGGCATATCCCTGGCAAAATTTTGCCTGAATCAATACATGCATTTTTACCACTATCTTGGATAGATATTCCTATGTATGTCTTGAGTGTTAGTTTGTGTTTAGTCATTATTTCTTGATGCTTTCACAAGTTCAACACCAACGTATCTATTGTCTACAAGGTGCCATTTCTGTAGTTGACAAGGAGAGTAGTATCTGAAAGTGTAGAAATAGAAGAAATCACTTGCAGTGTGCATTTCACAACGCCTTTGGTGAATCTCTATTTTTTGTGTATTTTCCATTAAAGCCTCCCTATCGAGTCTCTTGAAGCCTGGTCCTTCTGCCAAGTTTGAAGTGTATGTATGTGTATGTCTAATTTAAAGTGTGGATGTGAGAAGGTCGACTTATTTTTAGTGCATCACCTCTTTAGAGTAGTTTGTTTTCATGTAATCTTTTTCCCTTTTCATCCCCCCCAATTATGTGTGTGTGTGTGTGTGTGTGTGTGTGAGCACTTGCTAGAATGAACATGATGCATCAAAGGGAGCTAGCCCTTATCTAGAGACTCTCCCCTCTAGCTTCACTGATCCCATAGGTGAGAGGGGAGTTTCCATAGTTGCGTGAAGAAGGTAGGAGCTCAGCTTCTTGCCAAGGGTGCAATCTTCTGCATCAATAGTTTTGAAAAACTAATGATGCAGAAGATTGCACCCTTGGTAGGAAGCTGAGCTCTTGCCTTCTTCACACAACTATGGAAACTCCCCTCTTACCTGTGGGACTGGTGAAGTTGGAGGGGAGAGTCTCTAGATAAGGGCTAGCTCCCTTTGATGCATCATGTTCATTCCAGCAAGTGCTACACACACACACACACACACACACACACACACACACACACACACACACACACACACACACACACACACACACACACACACACACACACACACACACACACACATAATGGGGGGATGAAAAGTGAGAAAAATTGCAAGGAAAAAAACTAATCTAAAGAGGTGATGCACCAAAAATAAGTTGACCTTCTCACATCCACACTTTAAATCAGACATACACATACATACACTTTAAACTTGGTAGAAGGACCAAGCTGCAAGAGACTTGGTAGGGAGGCTTTAATGGAAAATACACAAAAAATAGAGTTTCACCAAAGGTGATGTGAAATGCACACTGCAAGTGATTTCTTATGCTTTTGCACTTTTAGATACTGCTCTCCTTGTCAGTTGTATAAATGGCACCTTATAAACAATAGATATGTTGGTGTTGAACCTATGAAAGTATCAAAAAACAATGACTAAACACAAACTAACACTTAAGACATACATAGGAATATCTATCCAAGATAGAGGTAAAAATGTGTTTATTGATTCAGGTGAAATTTTTCCAAGGCTACGCCTTACAAATGTGGAAGATGATTTCTCAAATGACAAGTCCTCAATATATAGGAGAAGAAAGGAGGCCTTTTGGCACCCCTTTTACAAGTGACTTATTTACATCCCCTCATTGGGAAGATTAGGCTGCCAAAAAAATAAATGTTGTGTCAACCCTGGCTTTGATTTCAAGCCCTTTTTGACATGGCCACGCTATTTTCTCATTAGACGAGGCTACTTCTTGAAGGCACCTACATAGCTTGTCTGTTCATAAATATGAAATGAGGAAAAAGGATTACACGATTGGTCATTCATCTTCTAATGGTCAATTTTTAGCCACTGTTTCACCTGCTGGAGTAACTTCTCAAATCGATGCTTCCCTTTGCCACTTGGACTATCTACCTACTCCATGCTTGGAACTTTGCCTTTTTCCTATCTTGTCTCTTCTAGCTCCTTTGGCCCTCAAGGGTGATCTTCTAACAGGTCACTGCATGTTTGGGCTTCCTTTCATGGTTGGCATCCTTTTACTTTGAAAACAAATGGCTATTTCATTGTGTTAATTTTGACATTCACGCAGCCATCATCACTTTGAAAACTAACAACTAATTTGCTTTGTTAAGGTTGATAGCTTTTTGGATGTCACCGTCCCTGGAAAAATGTCATCGGTCCTTCACAAGATTTTCTTCTTAAAGTCCCTTCTTAGCACCTTCCCAAAGGGAATGTGACCCTTTGGTCTTTGCTTTGTGCCCCTTTATTTCGTTGAGAGTCCCCCATAAGGGCACCTGCCCTTCAGAGTCCTTTGGTGGGTTGCTTATGCTCCCCTAGGTTGTTTCCTAGGTTTTCATGGGCTTTTGGTCCGTGGATATTTTCCAGTGGAATTTTGTTTGTGGACATTTTGCCATGGCCTCTGCTTTGAACTGCGGCCCTTCCCCAAATTCCTTTGGGCTTTTTATCGAAAGGAATTCCTTCAGACAAAAAGTGTGAAGGAATTTAGGACTTTTCCTTAATCAAAATTTTGAAAGTTAAAACGTCCCATTTTTGTGATCCCTTTGAAATGTTCCATGCCCTTCACAAGGGCACTTGCTCTTCGACTTTGGGGCACCTCGTTGAACTTGCCAATGAGTTGACTGATCAAACTAGGCCGATGAACCAAGTGGTCTATTGAACCAGGCATTGAACCAATGTGTTGAACCAAGCTGAAGAACCATGGCATTGAACTTGTGTAACCTAAAATGACTAGATTCAAATAGCAAGGGAAGAAGGGGACTAATTTAGGCCTATTGGGAAAAAATGGTCAATAGTATGGTACAAGTAAGAATATTAATAATATGGTACAAATTGAAATGGTCCTCATAAACAATATATTGTATCACTCAAGTGTAGTATCATTTGAAGTTTATAATGTTCATAGGATCATCAAGTTCATCCATGTATGGTGTGGTGAGCACGTATGCTCCTATGCCATAATTTGCAACATTGATCAAATAACTAACCTAGTTGGGTTTGAACTTGCCTTTATGTTTCTTTTCATTCATGGTATTCTTTTCATTCTCTTTGAGGAAAAGATCCCCAAGTTTAAATTGTCTAGGTTTCACATGCCAATTGTATTACCCACAGACTTAATTACAATATGTTTGTATATTATTCACTACATCCATGTGTTTCTCATCAAGCAACTCCAAATCTTACAAGCAAACTAATTGATAGTCATCATCACCCATGACATGCTTAAAAGAGATGCATAATGAGGGTAATTCAACCTCAATGGGACGAATGGACTCAATGCCATAAATAATTGGGTATGGAGTGAATCTTATGGGTGTGTAGTGATTGGTATGGTATGCCTAGAGGGTGTAAAATATATGAAGGTGCTAATCATGAATGCCATCATTGAAAATCTTTTTCAATATTTTGACAATGGATTTATTTGATGCTTCAACTTGGCCATTACCTTGAGGGTAATATTCCATGGAAACTTTTTGTGTGATGTTGTATTTGACACATATCTATTTGACATCCTTGTTCTTGAATGATCCTCCATTATCATATATAATGTTGGAAGGGATACTATAGTAGCAGATGAGATGGTTGAATATGAATTTGGAAATTTGATTTTTAGTCATGTAAGTGAGGGGTATAGCTTCAACCAACTTAGTGAAATATTATGTGGCAGTAAGGATGTATTTATAGCCATCTAATGAGTTGGGTTTTATCTTCCCAATGAGGTTGAGGCCCCATGTATGAAATGGACATGGTGTCAATAATGGTTTCAAAGTATAGGTATCAACATGAATCAGATTAGCATGTTATTGGCATTTAATGAATCTTTTCACATATATAGTTGCATTTACATCCATTTGGCCAATAGTAACTAGTATGCAACATATTTTTGGATAAGACTACTCCACTAGTGTGGGCTCTATGCCTTCATGAACTTCCCTTAATTATAGTATATATTCTTTTAAAGGTAAAGAATGAAGTAGAGTCCCATCAAAACTATGGTGGTATAGGGTTGTTCTGAGTAATGTATAAGGTTGGTCATTATGGATGAAAGATTTAGTTTATTTTTGGGATAATTATGTGGTAAAACATAGTCATCTAAATAGGCATATAGGTTAGAATACCAAGTAGAGATGGGATGAACAATGTCATAGATATTTATAATGGTTGATGGTTCACAAGTTGGCACTAGCATATTTTCAATGAGAAATTGGTATTCCTTGGTTTTATCTATTTTTAAAATCAAATATATAATGGTCGACATAGCATATACTATTTTGTTTTTAGATTTTGGTATATGGTCAAACTAGATGTTAGTAATCTGTTGCTTTAGAGTGTTGACCATGGCCTTGTAGGGAACCAACTTATCATCTTTGGTCTGTAAGTGATTTGTAACTTGATTAATGATTAATTGTGAATCACCATAAGCTTGTAGATAATGTATATTCCATTGTAATGCTTGTCAGAGCCCTACTATGAGTGATTCATATTTGGCCATGTTATTGGTATAAGGAAAGTTGATTTTGAATGACTTAAGGATTAGATCCCCCTATGGTGTTAGAAATAAAAGGCATGTCCCTGATCCATGTGTTATGAATGAGCTATAAAAACACATCTTCCAATGTTTCTCTATAAGAGGTGTGTTAATTATGGTCATAATGAATTCATTACAAAATTGAAATGTAAATGGATCTTTATCAACAAGGGGTGCTTTAGTAAGCTGATCTGTAAGAACTTTCCCCTTGATGACTTTCTAGTTCACATACTCTATCTCAAACTCATTGAGAAGCATGATCCATTTTGCCATAAAAGCTTGTAAATCTATTTTATATAGTATATATTTGAGTAGATCTACTTTTTAAATTACCATGGTCTTATTGTTTAACATGTAATGTGGAAATTTTTGAGCTATGAAGACCATAGCTAAATAGGCTTTTTTAATGGGCATATACTTATACTAATACAAAACTAGTGTATAGCTTAAATAGTAGACTACATGCTCTTTCCCACTATCATCGTGTTGAGATAGAAGTGCTCCCAAGGATTTATCTATCATTGATAGATATAAAAGGAATGGTTTCCCTAGCATAAGAGGTAATAGAATTGGTGAATTTTAAAGATATTCATTTAGTTGTTGAAAAGCTTTTTGAAATTTTCATCCCAAAGAAATGTTACACCCTTATTTATTAGGTGTGTAAATGGGTGGCACTTGTCATCCAACTAAGATATGAAGCATTGAATAAATTGGATTTTTCCCTATAAACTATGGAGCTACTTCAGATTGGTAGGTGGTGGCATCTCTATTATGGCTTGTAGTTTAGATAGATCAACTTTGATGCCCCTATGAGATACAATGAAGCCAATAAATTTTCTTGATGTGATGCTAAAAACACATTTCTTAGGTTTGAGTCTAACTTTGTATTCATATAGTCACTCAAATATCCTCCTCAATGTTACGAGATGATAGGCCCCAATATTTGATTTGCCTAGAATGTCATCGATGTAGTATTCAATAATGTCATGCATCATATCATGAAATATGACTATCATGGATATTTGATAGGTAGTCCTTATGTTTTTAAGACCAAATGGCATAACCTAATAATACAAATTTCCCATAGAGTGGTGAATACTATCTTATATTTATTTTTTAGTGCAATTTTGATCTGATTATAGCCTAATAATCTATCCATTAGTGAAATCATCTCATAGCCCATTATGGATTAGAATATCATGTCAATTTTTGGAAATGAAAATTCATCCTTAGGGAAAGCTTTGTTAATATCTCTAAAATTAGTGCCGATTTTGATTCCTTCTAGCTTTTTACTGACTAACACAATATTGTAAATCTATTTAGAATAGTTGATTAGCCTAATACATCTCACTTCTAAAACTTTTACAACTCTTTCTTCACTAATAAAAAATATGAGGATTCATCTTGCATATGTTTTTCTTCATTGGTTTGGCATCAAGATGTACCACAACATGGTGAACATCCAAGGTTGCATCCAAACTAGGCATGTCAAAATAGGCTCATGAAAATATATCTATAAATTCTCTTAATATGGTTGTAAGGAATTCACACTCTTCCTTAGTGAGGGATGTGACTTATTTAATCTACTTTAGGTCATCTGGAGACCTGATGTTTACCTCTATTATGTCTTCCACTATAAGGGTCGAACCATCTTCAAGAATAGTGCAAAAATATTTTAATTATTTGGCTATGTTAGAGTCCTCTATTAGGACTTGTTCTTCAAGTTATCCTAGACATGATTAATCAAAATCCCCCAATAGGAGGGATGGGCATGTAACAAATGTTTTTAGAAACTCTTGAATGATGTGATCAAATGCCTATTGTTATTCAAGACTGAATTCATATCCATAGATAAGTTCATCGGTATTAGTATCTTGAATGATTTGATCAACTGCTTGTTTGTCTTCAAGACTAAAATTAGACCCATAGACAAGTTTTTCATTGGTGGTCTCCTAGTCTAAATTTGAATAATGTTGAACACCCCTATCTAGTATCACCTAAAATAGGTTTTTACCACTAGAGTAGCCTTTTTCTTTACTTTTTACTTGGTCAAAAAGTGCCTTAAAGAGGTTTTCACTTTGGGACCTCAATGTTTTATTTATTTGATTTTGGATAAGGGTGTTTACCAACTCTCTAAAATAGGATTCAAGATCCAACTTGATTAATAATATTGATTTGTAATTTCCCAATGGAAAATTATCCCTAAGGCCTATAAAATTACAAAAGGCCTCATCATTCTAGAACTCTTCAACTGACACATCAGATTATTATTGGCCCCAATCTATTAGTTAAGGATAAGACAATGGTAGTGGATCATAATTAATGATTAGTCGAAGGGTACAAATGACATTATGGTTAAACATGTTAGTTGGGCTAAGTCATAAAATTGGCTATGATCAGACTCTAAGTTACTATTAACATCATCATTACTAGTCATTAGTGATGAAACTAGAATAAGATATGTGGGTCACCCCTAGGAAGTTTATATCAAAGTCCTTAGGTTCCTTTGTACTTAGTCATAGAAATCAGCTCAAGTGTTCCCTAATGATTTGGCTTGAGACCTCTTCCTTCATAGTCTTGGTTCTCCATGATTTGATTAAGAATATGATACTTTTAATTCTTGTAATAATCAGCTAATTTGTCATTGTATAACCAAGATTTATCACCTTCTATGGGGTCCTATCTTTGGCTAGAAGATAATATGAAAGTGACAGGTGTTGGTTTATGTAGATGGCCTTTTCTCTTTTGTTTCAACTACATGACTGGTTTTGCTTTTGGTCTTCCAAAGGTCTTTGGGTTCTATGAAATTTTTTTAATGTGAAAGGTATTATGCATAAAATATTCTCCTAAGCCATTATCCAAAATAGTATAGTGATTAGATATTTTAGGAGTTAGTATATGGGAAATCAAATCAAGGGTATCATGAAAAATGAAATTGAATTTTGGTAAATCAATAGGTAATGCTTCTGTTTATCTTATTTGGTGACTAGATTCATGCCAAAATGGTAATTTTACATTTTAAACTCAGCCTTTATATGTTTTAAATGCTCATAAGGATGTAAATCTCCTAAAATATTAAGCTCCATCCTTGAATGGGAGAGCTTGATATACTAGTGCAATGTTAATGGGACTGCATGAATTTCATGTAAACAAGGTCTACCTAAAAGCATGTTATATGATAAATCAAGATCTATCACATGGAAAAGTGTATCATGGGTCAAGGGCCCAATGATAACTAGAAAACTAATGGTGCCTTGTTATTCTTGCTCTTCATTATCATAGGATTTGATTATGATTTTTTCTTCTTAGAGATCTACTGAGGTGTACATAAGAAGCTTAATAAGCTTTAGAGACACTATATTCAGACTTGATCCATTATCTATGAGGAAATGTTTTACTTTATGCCTCTTTATGTAAACTTTGATGTATAATGGATTATTATGTAACAGGCTTAGGGATGACATATTACTTTGGTTGAAGGTTACTTGTTGAGATAGAGCTAAGTGTCCAACCAAATCTTTAAATTTGTTAGGGGATATATCATTTATAGCTATGGATTGACGAAGGAAATTTGTCAAGATGTTTTTATGGATAGTAGACATATGTAATAAATCTAAAATGGAGATTAGTGCCTGTGTCTCTTTAATTGTTCCACAATGTCAAACATCTATTTTAGGACAGTGGTAAATGGTTTATTTTTAGGCGGAATGGCTAGTTGGATGATGGGTGAAGTGGTAGATGGTGTTGGGTCTAGTATGGTAATGTTTGACTACTAAGTTGTGACTACATAGTCAATATTAGGTACAAGGCCATTGTTTCTAACAAATGATGGTAGAGGGGGACCATATAGGATAAGTCTTAGTATAAGGTACTGACATGGAAATCCTTACTTACTAGTTTTCTTTTGTGTAGTCCTAGGCTAAGAAAGGATTAGTAAAATGGTTTGGTTGATTTAGGATTATTAGAAATAGTCTTTTTGAATTGGTACGTGGTTTAGGATTAATGGATATAGTGTTAATGTGACCTCTTATAATATGGACTATAATTATGTTGTAGTCATGTGAAATTACATGGTAGGTTTGTTTGTTATTACCATTTTGACCTTGGTTTTGTCTATTATTTTGATGTTGCTGGTTTTGTTACTGATTCTATTGAGTTGGTTGGTTTGGATTTGGTTGTTAATACTGTTGTTGTTGATGTTGCACTAGCTACTATTTTGGTTGTTGTTGTTTATGTTTATTATGTTAGGGAAATGATTTTAATAAATTATACGGCTTTGATTGGAGGTGGAAGCTCCATGATCCAATGTGATCTCTCCATTTCCAACATATTCTAAATTATATATCTGATTTACACATAAAAATATAAAGTATGGTCATTGACCCTATGAAAATCATAGAATTATTCTATCCTATATCATTATAGCATGTTAGTACGCTCAAAAAATTATTATTTTAGAACAAGCCATCTAATAAAATTATCTACAATAAGTTTGAAAAAGATTAATTCAATGGGCTCTCCAAGATTAGTAAAATCATAAAAAGTAGGTATGTTTTTCCTTAGAGGAGGGTTTTGAAAAGGCATTGGTTACTATGTTTGTTGCATTTTCTATACTGGTCGAGGTTATTGCACATGATAGGCATGCTAAAAAGTTAATTGGTTGGGAGTAAGCTAAAAAGGTAGCATAGTCTGAGTGAATGGTGATTATACCATTTAGACATGTTATGACTTGATTACTCCATTATCTAAAACATTCTTGTTATGATTGAATTGTTTGGGTCTATCATTGTTATTGGCCTATGCCAATTGTAACACTTGTGCTCAGACTAGATATTGGTTTTGGATACTATTTTGGGTTTGGTTCTAACCATTATTTTAATTTGACAAGGTTAGTTTAATAATCACTTTATTAATAAGGGCTTGTTATATCACCAAACTTTTGTCAATGATTTATTTGAATGTATGTACACATTGTAACTCTAGATATTAAGATATCTCACTATGTAGATTTTTTGTAATCATAGTGGCTAGTTATTTGTCTAGTAAACTATGGATAAAATGGCTTGTAAAGGCTCTCCATCATTATGGATAGCTCATGAATATTTCACAGGGTTTATATTTTGCTTATGTCAAGTCTACTAATGAAATCCCATGGTTGATATTATAAGAGAAGTGTTATATGAATTTCTGAGAAAGATCATCAAATTTAGAAACTAAATTCTTTGGTAACTTTAGGAACCATTCCAATTCTTGTCTAGCTAGAATTATTGGAAACAAAAAAAATCTAAATGTCACTATAGGCCACTAGCTGGAATGAAATAAAGAATTATTTCACATGGGATTTGGGGTCACCTTTCCCCTTGTATTTTTCAAACATTGGTGGATCATACCCTAGAGGAAATGGTACTACAAGTACTCTATGTTGAAAGGGTAAGAACACAAATCATCCAACTTGAACTCTTTGACTTGATTCCTAGCTTGGATGGTGGAAATTACATCCTTCATTTGTTATAGCTCTTATTCAAGGAAACTTATGGTAATATTAGAATGAGTGGATGATTTAGTGGTCACAAGTGGATTACTTTGATGGAGATATTTACTGGGGAATGTTGTATTGGTTAGGAAATGAACTAGGAATATGCATGCATGGGTTAGGGTGAAATTGTACTTGAGGTTATGCAATATTCTAATTGGGATTATGTATGTAGGCTTGATGTTGGAAATATTGAGGTTGGGATGGTGGTATATGGTCATACTATGCCTATTGAGGTTGAATAAGGATATAATGATGACTAGTCATACCTAGTCGATTAAGAGGGTCTTGTAGACTAAGACCTTATGTTTGAAATTATGGCACATTTGGCATGAAAGGTAATTGTTGCCTAGTAAGTACTTGAAGAACATTAGAACCTCTTTATTGTATGAATACCAATTGGGAAGTGGATGCTTATTAGAGATTTAACATCTATCACTAATCAATATTTACATGTTATTGATTTAAAATCATTTGGTTTTAGATTGGCATGTTAGTCTACAATGAAAGTGGTATGTTTACTACTACCTAGCAAGGTGGAACATTGGTTACACCTTATTGAGGTGGAAATATGTTCTACCTCTATTATGTTGGTTGATTTGATGGTGCCTACTATTATGGAATATTACTCATTTCCTATTGGAGAGGAGTAGTATTCATCACATTCTATTGTGGCATGGTACTAGGCAATGGTTATCTACTTAATCCTTGTTTTTGGGTGTTATAAAAAGAAACTAGTTGAGTATTAGAGGTAGTTGATTAAGGTTGAGAAGTAAAAACTCCTACTTCCTAAGTTTGTGAACCACTAATGGTACTAGTTAAAGGCACATTTTGTTGTTGACTATGTGTTTGTGTGCTAACACCACATTGGTTTAGATTGGATATTACTTGTGTATTATTCACTACATTTTTATCACTATTATATGTAGAAGCAAAACACACTTATTCAATAGTTGGGGTATTGAACATGTTTTTGACTAAAGAGTTTTGCATAAATGGATCTAAACCATAATTTTTTTGACCATTCAATTTCATTAAAACTTTTTTTGAAGGATTTAAATCAATAAGAGGCCTATTTAACATGGTCATCTAATTAAATTTACATGTTAGGTATTGATATGTCTTGTATGTTGTTTATATTTGAAAAAAGTGGTCCTTTATAAGGCCTCTTTACATGACAAGCATATATGGATCTTAATATGGTATTAGTGCTATAGAATCAGGGTTACCAGAATAGACCTGATCATTATTTTGATAAGACATGTTGTAAGCTCTCTAGATAGATTTTACAAATTGTCATGCCTTACCTCATAGTTTAATGATATCATACCATAATAATATTTTTGTTGTATGATTTCTACAATTATAGGTATAGTATCCAAATATTAGGCTATCTATTCTTTATATTTCTCCATGTAAGGAGTCATGCTAACCAAATAATTGGCCAAAGGATCTTGACTCTGGTCCTTTATTTGAGTGTTGTATGGTGGATAGGAATCCATATCCTAAACAACCTCATCTTTGTAAGGGTCTTGAACAAAGTCCTCTTATGTGATAACATTTCCATATCCTAGATTGTACATAGTTTCACTATGTGTATAGTGAGCCATGGCCAAATCAAATGACAAATGTTTCACAAGAATATGGATTAGAATTTTATAAACTCTGAAAAATTATCTAAAAATATAAAGGGTTTAAATCTGATCTAGCTTAGTTGAGGGTGTAATTGTATCTCTAAATAGTCTAACACAAAGATTTGGTAAAAATAGTATGACATCAACTATATAAAGTTAAATGCTTTACACAAAATATGTCAAGAAAAATGACCTAGAAACAATATGCCAAGTCTAATTTCCAAGCATCTTCGAAACAGTTCTAAACTAAGAAAGGGAAAAATTGCTAGGTATTTTGTCCAAACATGGAGTCAAAATCTAAGCTCAAATAGGTTATGTTAGGATTTTTGGCCAAACGGTGTCAAATTATAGGCTTGAAACAAAGGATGATGATAATGATTAATCTAAGGCAAAGACTAGGCACTTAATTCTAGACATAAACATGATTTGATTGGTGAAAATCACTAAATAATAGGCTCTTTGAATATGGATTGATTATATAAAACAAAGGCACAAATAATAAATTTTTTAAACTTCAGTAATGTACTAACCTTAGTTATGTAACCCAAAAGAGAAAGATCTATGTATTAGCCCATATATGTTGAGGCCTAAACATAAATCAATCAATGTTTGAATCCAAACTTGGAAAAGTTAATCAAAGACTTAACTAAGGTAAACAAGAGTTCTGATGTCCAAAATGCTAGGTGAATTTTAATAGTTTTATTATGCTAAAAAAAATCCAAGAAGGCTCAAATGATTGTTTTAAACAATGATAATTTGGATACAAGATAAGACAGGTCTTTTAAAATAATTTGGGTAGTGTAACAACATTATCACTCCCAAAAGATGTAACAATGGTTAATGTGTCAAAGATTTAGGTAGAATAATATTACCCATATTAATCAAGTACTACTCATAATGTTTTGAAACAAATGTTTGATAAGTTAAAATTAAGGTGTCAAATAAATGACATAATACGTCCTCAAACAATGGAGTGATGTTGGACACAAGACTCATTCATGACATGGTTTAAACAACAAGTATTATTTATAACATACCAAGAATAAAATTACAAAATAAAACTAAGTATATCATCATAAATCCTATCAAGGTGTGGTAAAGTGGGGTTGACTAAAACCTACAGGTTTTTAAATATCTAGATTGATCCCATGTGTACACACTTTCACTTATTCACATAAGATAATTAACACATCAATTAAGTCCACAGTGATCAACTTATTGTGAAAAGGTGTGTTTCTTTTCAAAACCACTACATCCATCAATTTCTTAGTTTAGTGTGATGTCTAGATTGATCATACTTCTTGAGCTTGGCTTGCCACTACTAGAGATGGTTTAATTTCTCAAACCATCATCCCAGCAAGGTAATCCCAATTTTTATACCCCTTCATAGAGAGGGGTTGAAACACTAAAAAGATATGAAGCCCCAAGTTAATGTTTTCATAAATAAATTGAGAGAGGTAAGGATATCCCCTTCACAAGCCAAGATTCATGAAAATAAATGGTAATTAGAAATAATTTAGGGTTGATTTTAGATCACCTAATACTATTCAAGTTTTGGGGAGAGTTTAGGCAACATTATTTCTAAACTTTGGAATAGGCACTAAAATGTAATGAAAAGGCAATTTTTATCCCAAAATTTCCCTATAGGGGATGGGGGAGAGCATACTCATGTTATCCCTTTTGAGAAACAAATAATTAATTAAAAAAAAAGTTTGAAAAAAATTACGAATGATGTTTGATTTTCAGCACCAATTTAAATGTGACATTTATTCATTACTATCCCCTTGGCTTAAGTGCAAAAAATTGAAAAAATATTTGCATAAAAGACCAAATTAAACCAAAGATAACTAGGTTCATTTTAGGCCCAAAGTCCAAGTGTTCAAGATTTGTCTAAAGTTTATTTTAAAGAAATAATTGGAAATGTTCAAGACTTAAGATTAATTTTAAGCACTAAAAATGAAATATTTATAAGACTTAACCAAATCCTATATTCATTTTAAGCACCAATATCCAAATGTGAAAAATTTGACATGTTTATTTTAAGACCCAAATTCAAATGTGCATGATTGGACTAAGCTAATTTTAGAACCCAAATTGAAATGTGTGATTAGTAAAAAACATACAATTTTGTATTCAAACCAATCCTTCATCTTATAAATTTTAGATTATAACCCCTTACTTATAATCACTTTCTTGGTTGAGAAAATGAGGTTTAAATTTTAGCTCTTGGGTTTGGATTTATTTTTCACATAGTGACCATTGATGGTCAAAGGTGATCATCAATGGTTTTAGGAAACTATCACTGATCAGTTAACAAAAAATTATTAGCAGTCGAATAAAATTACCACCAATTGATAAAGACCATCGGTGAAGACTTGTGGACCTAAAAAACGTTAGGTTATGTTTGGTTAGATGAAATCCTATAAAAACCTCCAAGGTAAAACCTATTTGATGGATTTAAATGATCTTGAAACTGGTAAACCAAGAAATGAAATGATAAGAAAAATAAAAATGCAAGATTTAGGCTTGTTTCTCCCATGCAACTTGACCATCAATGGTTATATAGAGTTAGTGGTGGTTAGGCAAAATAATCAATGATTAGGGTCTAACCATTAGTAGTTTCAGCTAACCATCGATGGTCATTGTGTAAACTTGAGAATTTAAAAAAATGAAATCTAGCCAAAATAAGGTTAGAAAATCAATATTAGAGATCTTCAATCATCCAAATGAAGATTTAAAATCTACAAAATGATCTCCTTGTTATATGGGATGTGTTGGGTCCCACTAGGCATGCCATCTATGATCAAGGAATTTGACTCGAAAAAGGAGGTTAGTATGGTGTTAATTTCAAAAACAATGATATGAACACACTAAACAAGCTAACATTTCTGGGACTAGATCATTGGGGGGGAGATTAGTGAACAAAATTAATGAAGACACAACTAAAATACAAAGAAATGACAACTTTCCTTACCTTCCTTGATTGATCCAAGATGATCTCTTCATTGGCTTGCTCTTATTATACTCAAAATGTCTTCATCAATGGGCCTTGGCTATATCCATCTCCTCTTTGATGACTCCTTTAACAAATAATTTGAACCTTGTCCCTGGATAGTGTGAGTGCACAAGTTCTTTATTAATTTTCAAAAAACCAAGTACATAAGGGTGCCTTTACTCTATTAACCCTTTTACATTGCAAACATAGATTATATAGATGTTACCCATGACCGGTAAAATCAACTAATCCTATAACTAACTATTTATGAGAAATCAAAATGAAAGGTAGTTCTAATTAACTAACACAAAACATGAAAACTACCTAAAAACTAAAACTAAGTAACTTTATTTTATGGGGGTGTCTTTACTAAAAAGATGCATGCCCCATTAACAATAATTATTTATTAACCTATAATTTTTTTAACCTAATGTTAATGCTTTAGAAAAAGTCCTAACAAACCCCCTTATGATCCAAAGTTAGGTCTTTAAACACATACCAAGCATTTTTATAAATTTTTCAAATTTGATTCTATCAAGGGGTTTTGTGAAGATGTTAGCTGTCTGATTGGTAGTTGGACAATTTATTGGATCAAGAGATTTCTTTACCACCAGCATTCACAGATAATGGTATTTTACATCCATATGTTTTGTTTTGGAATGAAACAGAGGATTCTTAGACATCTTGATTAAACTTTGATTATCAATGTATAACTATGTAGGAGCAAACTGAAAACCCTGACGATCTTCAAGAATATGATGTAGGTAAGCAATTTCTCTAGAAGCATCCCATACTATAATATACTCTAATTCTATTGATGAATTTACCACTGTATCCTAATTCTTAAAACACCAAGAAATGGTAGTTGAACCCATATGCATAGTGTATCCTATGGTTAACACTCTGTCATCCACACATCCACCAAAATTTTCATCACAATATCCAACAAGTTTGAAGTTCTTGTTGTGGTGGTATTCAAGGCCATATGTTTACATTCCCTGAAGGTAATGAAGTACTCATTTTTCCACATGCCAATGAATTTCTATAGGCTCATGCATAAACCTAGATAAAATTCCAACTGAAAATGAAATATTAGGCCTGATAGTCATCAAGTATATCAAACCTCCCACCAATTGTCTATATGTGGTGCCATAAAAAAAGCCACTGCTATCATCCTTAGAAAATTTCAAGTTACTTTCCATGGGAGTGAGGGTAGGTTTGAAATCACTCATGCCAAACCTTTCTAATAACTCAAAAATATACTTAGTTTTTGAAATGAAAATACTATGCTCTTTATGAGTTACCTCTATGCCTAGATAGTAGTGAAGAAGTCCAAGACCTATCATCTCAAATCCATCTTTTAATTTCTTCTTCATAGACTTGTTATGGTTTTCATCATTACCTGTGATAAACAAGTCATTGACATAGAGAACAAGTATCACCATTTTCTTACCTTGCACTCAAAAATAGAGAGTATCATCAGATTCACTATGATGAAAACTAATGAATTTCAAGTATGAATCCATTTTCTCATACCAAGCCCTGGGTACCTGTTTGAGCCCATATAAATATTTTATCAATTTACACACTTTGTGTTTGGCACCTACCTATTCAAAACCTTGAAGTTGTTTCATATATACTTCTTCCTATACATCACCATTAAAAAAGCACTTTTAACATATAATTGATGTACTTTCCAACCATTTTGTGCTACTAAGGCAAGTACCATATGAATAGTGTGTCATTTAGCAATTGGTACAAATGTTTCCTCATAGTCAATACCTTCTTGTTGCACATATCATTTTACAACAAGTCTTGCCTTATGTTTATCAATGGAGCCATTTGATTTATACTTAGACCTATAAACCCATTTACATCCTATGGGTTTAACATGTGGAGGAGGATCCACTAAAACCCATGTATTATTTCTAAGTATGGAATCATACTCACATTTCATTACTTGTTGCCAAACATGTTCAGTAGATGCCTCTTCAAAAGTGGATGGCTCAGAGGTAGTAGTAACAACCATAGCATAGTTTACCTATGTTTGAGAATTCTTGGGCCCTGTTAAACCAACTTCATCTACTTTCAAGTTATAAAAAATTAATTTGAGCCCATTTTGGATACTTAGTTAAATTATTCAAATTAGGAACTCCAGAATTCTCATTATGTGCATCATTTAAAGGGGGACTTAGAGAATTTTCAATAATTTCTAAGTCATCAACTTGTGAACTTGTAGATGAAGGAGATGAAAGTGAAGGAATTTGAGTCTCATACAATAACCTCAAAGATTTATCCCCATTATTCAAACCCTTATCTCTTTTTATATTTTTCCGCTAATCTATCAAGTTGAGAATCAATCTCTATAGTGTTCATAGTCCCAAACTCATCAAATATTACATATCGACTCACTATGAATTTGCCTGTATCCTATGAAAGCAAATGAAACCCATTTTTATCTTCAAAATAACCAAGAAAGATTCATTATTGACTTCATGGTTCTATCTTAGTTCTATGTTTAATAAGAACCAAAGTAAAACAAAGATATCCAAACACTTTCAAGTGTTTAACTTTTGGTTTAAACCCATACCATGCCTCATATGGAGTTTGTACCAAAAGTATAACTATGGGGGACCTATTTTTCAAATACACTATAGTACCAATGGCTTCTAACCAAAGATTATCATCAAGATGTTTATAGTGCAACATGGCACGTGATATGCCCTCTAAAGTTCTGTTCATCCATTCAGATACTCCATTTTCTTGTGGAGTATAAGCATTACTATATTGTCAATGAATGCCATGTTCTCGACAATAATCTAAAAATTCATTTGAGGTATACTCACCTCCATTATCTAAATGAAGAGTGACCAAATGTGAACCTATTTATTTTTAGACTAAGTGTAACCAATCAACAAACTTAGTGAAAATTTAAAATTTATTTTTTATAAAAAATACCCAAGTCATCTGATAAAAGTCATCAATAAACAAGACAAAGTATCTACACCCACCAATGGATGAATTTTTAATGTCACATACATCACTATGAACTAACTGCAAACACTTGTTAGCTCTCTAGGATGACTAATTAGGAAATTTTTCCTGATTTTGTTTGCCCAAAATACATGACTCATAAAGAATATTATCTTTGCAAAAAGTGGGCAACCCATTCACCATACTATATCTCTACAAATCCACTAAAGAGTGGATATTCAAATGTCCATAGCGGAGATGCCATAATCGTTGTGTAGACATAGTACTTGTACCTATGTTAATAACTATCGCATGTTCTATAGTGGGAGGAATCACTTCATAATGCAATCTAACCAAGTTTCATCTTCATATCTTGTATACATTGTTTTGTAATCATCTTTCACTGAATTGATGTAAATGAGCCCATTTTCAAGCATAATTTGATAACCTTTCTTCTGAATAGTTACCAAAAGTAAGTGTTTCTTCAATGTGGGAACATACCAAACATCCTTCAAGTATTTTATAGACCCATTAGGAAGAATAATTCAAATAGATCCAAGTCCTAGTGGTGTATGCATAGACTTATCTACCAAGGAAATTGGAGAGAGAGAAGCTTCTTTGAAAGACCAAAATAAATCTCTCCTAAATGCCATGTGTTTGGTTGCTCCTGTGTCTAAAACCAATACATTTATGAGCTCATCTCTAGCCTCATATTCAATATAATCAATGTGCCCCAAAGTAATGAATGCTTATTCATGGGAAACATTAATGGACTCATCATAGTCATGATCAACATATTGAGTAGAGTTAGACTTAGTCACTTTTTGTGGCCTTTGAATTTTATCAAAATGAATCCTACATTGTGAGGCAATGTGACCAAATTTTCCACATCTATGACACTAAATGTCTGATCTACCTCAACCTCTACCCCAATATGAGTTGTGACCACATCCTCGATCACTTATTTCATGTGATTCATTAGATTGTTGGTTATTTGAATAACCCCTACCTCTATTTTTATATATACCTCCTTTGTAACCTTGACCCCCTCTATAACTATTTACTCTATTGTTTTGATGCTTAGATGAATATGAACTAGGATTTGAATCTAAAACATGGGCTTCTTCAATTTTCTTGGATTTATTGGGTAGAGAGAGGTCATGTCAGATGAGAAACTCAGCCAACTTACCATAGGTGATGTTTGTGATCTTTTAAGAGACATGTAACATTTCAACAAAATTTCTATAGGACCCAGGTAGTCCTTTCAAAGTAGCAGTGACTATGAGGTCATCATCTAGTTTTCAAAACCCAGCCTTAGTGTACTCAGTAGTGATATTTTTCAACTTAGACATATATTCTCCCATATCCGTATCTTCATCTAATGACAAAGTAAACAACTGCATATGAATATCTATCTTCTTATGCTTAGGTTTCTTATCATACAAATCTGACAATGTTTTCCATGTAGTGTAACTATGAGAAGAATTTTCAATATGAACATAAGTATCATGAGTACAACAACATTTAATGAGAGATAAGGCCTTAAAATCATAAAAATTGAATACATATAATTTATCCTATTCTGTTGGCAATGTGGGATTTTCATTCTTGACAATATCCCATAACTCATTAAAAACTAGTGAAGCCTCCATCAATCATTTCTAATCAGAATAATTGGAAATTATTAATCTATCACCATTTGAAATCAAATTTTGAATCTTTGACATCTTGAAATAAAATCAAGTGCAGTATAGAAAAGTGTGACAAAATACAAAAGAAATGAAACAAATATCACACTCATTACACAAGACACTGCTTCTACAGGGTTTTTCACTTAACCTCTGCATAGAGCAAAAAAAGAAAAACAAGAGTTTTTGATGGGTTTTGCACTTAACCTCACCAAAAATCAATTGATTACACCATTATTTCACCAAATTACATCCTTATTCCACCAATTACACCCTTATTTTGCCACAACAATGTAAAATAAATATAATTTAATTCCCCCTTTTTCGATTTTTAAAACAACACTATACAATAAGTATGATTTTCACAAATTTCAAGGCATACAAAAAGAAAATTAAAAGGAAATATTCCTTTTACAAAAAAAAAAATTCTAAAGAAATTTCTTTTAAAAATAATGGATTTGAACCCTTGACCTCCTCTTTGCAAGCTTCTTACAAAATGACTTTAACCAATTGCTCTAAGAGCACTTTCAGAACATAATACTCAAAAACATGTACTTATGCTAGATTTTGTCTATGAGGGAAAAAAATTTACATGTATGTAAATAAATCCAAGAATTTATCCCTTTTTAATCTTCTCAACCAAGCTTTCTCATGTGGGACTCATCAAATGCAAATTTTTGATATCCAAAACTTTAGAAAAAAAAAAAAAAAATTGCCTTAGTTCTATCACATACCATTTTTGCCTAGGACACCATGGCAGCTCTTGAAACTATTTTTTGCACATGTTTTCTCTCCCTGTGGCCATACAAATTTGTACAAGTGGTGTCAAATTTAAGGTATTATTTGTTGGAAATGATTTCAAATTATAGCCAGGGCATTGGAAGACCATACCATTAGCCGTACAAATCCAAAAAAATGCTAGATTTTCCTTTGAGGATACAAAATAGGGGTTTTAACTATATCTACAGGTGTTTTTGGACTCAAAAGGGCTAAGAATGAATGCAATCAACAATGGCAGCCATGGATGAAAAATACAAAGTTTTTCAAAATGCAAATAGGTCATACAAGTTCATTTTTGCCAAAATATTAATGAATTTAATAACATTTAAATGCTAAGAATTCATTTTAATGCTAGATTAGGAGTTTAAACATAATTTAATGGATTATGAATGGCTAAAATGACTAGATGGTGGTAAATGAGAAATACATAGCCTTAAACGCAAAAATGTTTGAAAAATAAAAATAATTTAATAATTTTTCCAATTTGACATTACATTTAAACCAATAAAATATTTTCTTGATATGGAATACCTTATTTCATGCCATTTTATTTCTCATGAATTTGACTTTTCACCTTGTCTTATTTCGAATTCACTAATGCTCCCAAAATTCACCGTACTAGACAAGCCAAGACTCTGATACCACTGATAACTCCTTTAACAAATAATTTGAACCTTGTCCCCACTTAGTGCATGTGCACAAGTATTTTATTAATTAAAAAAAATTGAAATACATAAGGGTGCCTTTACTCTATTAACCCTTTTACATTGCAAACATAGATTATATAGATTTTACCCATAACCAGTAAAATCAACTCATCATATAACCAACTATTTATGATAAATCAACCTGAAAGGTAGTTCTAATTAATTAACACAAAACATGAAAACTACCTAAAAACTAAAACTAAGTAAATTTATTTTATGGGGGTGTCTTTACTAAAAAGATGCATGCCCTATTAACAATAATTATTTATTAACTTACCAAAAACTCTAACCTAATATTAAGACTTTGGAACAAGTCTTAACACTCTTGGCACTGTGGCTAGCTTGGCTTGAATTAATTTTGGCATTATAACACTATGAATTTGGTTCATGAAATCCAATCCTACATTATAACTCTACTATGTTCCAAGCTCTCCAAATGAAGAGCTCTAGGCTTGATTTTATAGGCTTTGAAATGACTTGGAATGGGTTAAATAGGAACCTTGGTTGGCTTATTTAATCTCATTAGGGTTGAAAGGTGTAAAATGGTCATGATTAACATGTAATAAGCATGGGTAGGATATTTCCCAAAAATGACAACTCACAAAAGCTAATGATGAAAACCTAGGATATTTATTGATTTTTTAGCTTTTCTTTTTGAGAATTGATTTAAATGTTCATGGATGAATTTTATTAGGATTTTATTAGTATTTTATGTTTATTAATTCTTGTTAGTCACTTTAAACAATTTAAATATTTTTAATTAAATGATTTGTGTCTTTATTCAATTTAATTGATTTATGGCCCAAATTAATTTATGTGCATGGTTATGAAGCTAAATTTGATACTCTTCGAGATTATTATGCTATATTTTTAGAGGTTGGTAATAATTAATATAAATTATGGGTATAAATACATTCATGTCGAATTTTATATGTCTACATTCTCTACATTTGATAGGTTAGTAATGGGTTTGGTGGAACTAGAGGGTGATTGGGCATTGGTTGGTGGAAGGGAAGCTTGGTTTTGGGTAATGATAGTTGAAGGATTATTTAAGGAAGAGGAATTTGTGGTCACCATAGATTAGGTGGTAGAGATGGTGGTAACTTAGGTCTCATCCATAAGGTAAGTGGGCATGTCACAGGGTGGTTCAATGAAAGGTAATGAAATAGAGGTATGATTATCAATTGTGGCAAGATAGTGTTGGAAGGCCATGGGGTAATTATCAAGGAGGTTGGTAAAGTCCATATCTCCTTAGGAAAAAGATGTAGGCATATCAAGATTATTAAAATGGCTAGGGTAAATTCAAATATCTAGAGTGTACTCCATGGATGATGAATATGAAGATGGTTGGTGGAGAGGTGGGTTTTAGTTTGTTTAGTCTCTTGTTTATTACCTTGTCAAGACCATACAATAAATGGTTGAAGAAGTTTAGAAGTTTGGTGGAAATTAACTCACACTCTCAAAAGGAGAGAAAATAGTAAAATATTCAGTTGAATCACACACATGCTAAGAGTAAATTAGATCCTATAAATCCTTTCACCTCACTTTTAGGCTTATGCCTCAATTTAGAAGTTGATGAGACTCCACTTGGTTTATAAAATGGGTACTAGAATAAGAAGTCTATGGATGGTTTAGGTTTTGTTTAAGGATCTCAATATCTTATTACTAGAATTGGTACATGTCTTAATAGTAGGTCTTACCCCTACAATTCACACACCATAGTGATAAGGGTGTCATGTGCTTAGCCATGATATATTGAATTATTAGAGTTTATAATCAGCAAGTGTACCAAGTTTTTGTTTATCCCCTTGGTGGTGAAGTTCAATTAGGATAGCCAAGGGTGAAGGTTTACTGCTAAGTGATAAAATCCTAGTTAGGCCTTATGTTAATGCTTGATTAATTAATTATATGAATGGTTTGTTATGTGTGTTTGAAAAGAGTTATTTATATGATTTATTTACCAATTACTTAAGTTATGTGATCTAACCATGCATGCAATCAATGAAGTTTGATTTTAAACCCAAAAGGATTTTTTTAATTATTAAAATGAGTATAAAAATGACTATAATGTGCCTAAATGTTTAATGAGGATGCAATTATTATCATAGGATGAATGCCTTTTCACTTTTTAGAAATAAATGGAAATGAATGATTTAACTTTTCTAAGAAAGTATATAAATAAGTAATTTCTTTTGAAAATAAATAATTGAAAGTTATAATTTTCAATTTTTAGAAATGAAGAAAATAATGTTTTAGTTTTAGAAATAAAGAAGTGAAATAAATGAGTTTTTCACTAATGTAACTAAAAGGTCTTAAAATAATTATGAACCCAAAAAAAATCTAGGGTCCTACTGGGTGTGTCAAAATGTTTCACTATATTTTGTGTTATTTTATTTTACTTTTTAGAAAACAAGTAAAACTCAAATAAAGGGTAAGGTATATAAGAACCTGGATTTAGTTATATGATCCATGATCTAGCTAATGTGAATAACTCCTCTTTGTATTAGGATGAATGACCTACAATAATAAGGAATATAGAAAAAAATTGATTAGTAGGATAGGAGGGTGGATTGCCTAGTAAGTGCTAGATCCAAGAAGTACAAGACTTCAATAAAGGGTTGTCAATCCACTCTTTTAACAATTTATATTTTGAAAATGATAAGAGATGATTTAAATAAAGTATTAGAAAGTACTTAATCATAATTAAATAAATGTTTTTCAAGTTAAAATCAGTAATTTTTTCAAAATGGAATTAACTTGTGCAAAACTAATGCTAAAATGCTAAAACTTCATTCACAAAATTGTTTGTGATAGAATTCAAAAAGGTAAATTTTGGTGAGGGTTGATGGGTGATTTGAACTTAATATTTTTTTGAAAATAAATTATGTAATACCAATGAAAATCATTATGTAACTCATATCAGTTAGGGATAACAGATGCTAGTCAGGGATGACCAATGCCAATCAGGGGATAATCTATGGCGATCACTATGAGTTTGTCATAGTTATGGTTTTGGGAAAATGTACTTTGGGCTAGTTAAATAAGGGATTTATGGGTTATTTTGGGGTTGATTGATGGTCGTGGGGATAAGAGGGAGCCTTAGAGATATCAAACTTAGAGATTTGTCACTCAAATGACTAGGAATGTTTAGTGGGTGTTTGGTGTAAGAGAGAGTGTTTAGAGTTATAGAAATCCAACATAAGAGAAGATATGGGGAGAGATTGAAAGTGGGTATAAGCACTAAACTAATAAATCTAAATAATTAAACTTAAAACAAGTGCAAGATACTTGGCTTTTGTTGGATTTTTTTACTTTGAGATGTCCTAAAGTTGAGTGTGAGCCACTTGGGATCATAAAACAAACAAATAGAGTAACAGTGCTTGAGTCTTCTATATTGAGATATTGACATACTTTTTGATCTCTAGATTGGTTTATTGTTTCATTAGGAAGATCAGATTTAGATGATAGTTTTGATTCTTTCTCAAACATTTCAACCTCTTGAGTAAGGTTCTTAGAGCTACCTTAAGTAATCAATGTCAGTTCTAGTCAACCAATGTCAGTTGAGGGTTAACCAATGTCAATTAAGGTGTATATAGTCAAAATTTCCCAAAATATCCTTTTTTACTTAAGTTTAGTTTTAAGACCATTAAAAGTGGTTTGATCTTATTTAAGGAAGGATGCACATGCAAGAAGAAGTAGTTTAAGAGGTTAGGGCTTTAAATGCCAAGTTAGGAAATAGTCTTAAGGCTAGGTGTCGTTAAGTTATCCATGGGTTTGGGTAGGGTGAGGTGTAAATAGGATTAATTAACTTAATTAAGTAATTAATTTACTTAAATGAGGCAAATGTCTATTTTTAGGGGTTTTAATAAATATTCTAACCCAAGGGGGATAAGGGGGTATTTTATTGCAAGTAGAACCATTTGGTGTAGTTGTTTAGTGTGTACAACATCCACTCAGAATAGTCCACTAGATTGATAAATTTGACATTCAAAATCTTTAAAACTTCCTTTTTTACCATCAATGCAAACTTGGGCTTGATTTTCCTAAGATTTTGTTTAATAGGATTTCTGTCAAGTATCATCACTATATTATGGATAACTACATTAGGATTGATGCCTATAATATCCATGTAAGAGAAGGTGAAAACATTTGAGAGTTATTTGAGCAATTTTTGGTGATCTTACACCTCTTATTTAGAGAGTGAAGACTTGAGATTTAGAAATTTTAGGACTCTCCTTAGTACCAATATTAATATCAATAGTTTCTTCAATAAAGGAGGCATTACCCTACTTAAACACTTTAGGGGTTGGGGGAAGATCAATATATTTGCCCTATAAATTGAAAACATTACACTCATATTCAAAGGAGAATTAATCCTCGACATGGAAATAATAATCATAGTACTCATTCTCAAAGGATGATGTGGGATAACAAGTGAGAGATAAAGCCATCTTATGGTGTAAATATAGGAGGTCATCATAAAATCATAATAAATCATGAATGGCCTCATCAGTCTTAGTTATGTCAAGGAATAACAAACTATCATCATTTAAAATATGTGTAATGGTTTTATCACTAGGGCTATTGTGTACAAAAGGTTTTTCCCTAAATAAAACTATGAAATCAAAACCTAGTATAGTAGGAGGAGGGTCAAAGCATGAAGATGAAGTGTCTATAGGTCATAAAATTGGTTAATTTTCATAGGGAATACCTATATAGAAATAAATTCAAAGATTTCTAAAACTTTGTGCATATTAGTCTTATACATTTGAATGTGTTCAACTTTGGTTTGATAGACCTCTAAGACTTAAATGGTAACCAACTATGAGTCACCTTAGATTTTTAGGTTTTGAATGCCTAAATGTTTTATGATGAACATGCCAAGAAATATGGATTCATATTTATCCCCATTATTCATACACTCAAATTATATTTTAAAATTAAATGGCATGACTTGTCCCTCAAGAGAAATAACTCATGCCTTTGCAATAGGACAACACTTGGCCCCATCATAGTAGAGGACCCATTGATCATGCATGGACTAAGGACTATCACTTAGAAAATTTTATTAGTATTATGATATCTCAACCATATGCATATAAAGGATATCCATTATTCCATTTTGAGGTCCTTGGTCTTGAGACTTAGAAGAGTGATTAGTCCCTACTTGTCTTAAGGTGAATAGAAGAGTCTATAGAAACTCTAAAGGCTATCTCTTGCTATTTTATTTAAGGAAGAAATTATGGGACCTAAAAAGGATAAATTATAAGATATATATTGAGGTAGATAAGCACATATAAGAACTCAAAAGGATACTATCTAAGATTTATATTTGGTGTGGGAAATATGTCAGCATAGTTATGATGACTTTTTGGTGTGGGAAGTATACTAACATAACTATGATATTGTTTTAGGGTGGAAGTTTTAGGAACAAAATTTTTAAGCTTAAAATATTTTTTATAATGCATGGGTAATTATTTTTCCCATTTTCCTATGTAAGAAAATTTGTAAGAACTCAGTGAGTGGCTCCCCAGGGTACCCATTATTCATAAGGGGGAGATAAACCCTCTTATTAAGAAGTCATGGATAAGCATGAGACCCACTGTTAATCTATATGGTACCCATTTTTATGTTAAAAATATTTTACTTAAGCACTAACAAGGCCAAGGGAGAAGGATGGTCTGAATACATATTGGAGGACTTGAAATATGATGTGAATTATAACTAGGTGTAGGTCAAAGTAGAATGGTTAAATCTCAAGAGGAAGTAAACCCAATGGTTTAAGAACTATATAAAAATAATATGGGCATGCCATAACATGGTCTAGGATTATGCTCTAAAGAGGCTCAAAAGTAATAAGAGTAATACATGAAGTAAAAAATTTTGTAGACACTAGAAAACTACATGCTATGTTTCTTAGTGTTAGAACACCCCTATACCCCCTCAGGACCAAACCTAACCTTTTAACCCCAAATAAAACCTAATTAAAGTCAAAATTGGCCTAACAGCTAACCCAAATTTTAACCCAGCCTAAACTTAAACCCTAGACTACCAATAGTCACCCAAACCATCAATATTTAGGTTGATCATCGATGGTCAGATTTACACTACTTGAATAGTCAAATTCTAGTCAACTCAACTTGATTTTTTTAGATTGTCTAACTTGTGTCAAAATTAGTGCATGTCCAAGTTAAATTATAAAATCTAATTGAACCTCTTTTCAAACATATTATTTCACCTTTCCTTCCATCTTATAAAAAGAGAGGAGGAAAGAGTGAATTAGGGTCCAAAATTAGTCAATCATCTATATCTTGAGCTAGAGCCCCTTATATTAGCATTCCCTTTTGTAGGTGTTCTTCTAATGATCTAGAAAATTAAAAAGTATGATAGAGATCCAAAACACTATCATCCATCAACCAACATCTAAGTACCGTTACTCTACCAAAATTTCCCTAGACTCTATCAATGAGTTTATCGGCTAACTACCTCAACTATTCACTAGATCAACAATCGGTAAGCTAAGTATTTATTTTCAATCATTTAGTTACTTTGTTTTTATTTCATAACCAACCTAGCTTAAACCCATTTCTAAAAACTCCATTCTATTACCTCATCCAAATATCCTTTTTCGTGACTAGATCTGACCCACATTAATTTTTAATAGTCACTCTGACCAGTGATGGTCTATCCCAACCAATGATAATTACCCTAATCACCAACAATTACCCTAACCACCAATGATCATCCCAACCACTGATGGTCACTATGTGAAAAAATAAAAACAAGCTATTTTTACCCACTAAACTTCAACCAAATCTAATTTTTAGACCATCTATCTGATCATAGAACTCTACCCTATTTTTTGAACCATACCCAATCTATTTGGTATTAATATAGACCCACTTGTTGATATAAATAGTTAATTTCATCTATTCTTTCATCAAGTACTTCTTGCATTTGATTTTAGTATCTTATATTGTTTGTTTAAGTACTTTATCTTTTATAACTTGATTGTTTAAAAGTGTGGATTGATATCCTCCAAGGAAGCTCATGCTTCTTGGATCTAGCTTGCTAGGAAATCCATTCTTATATCTAACTAATCAAACCATTTATTTGAGTGATTTATTATCTATAATTCATTTCTCCCAATCCAAAGAGGATTTTCTACATTCATCTAGATCAATTCATGCACATCATATCAAGTTTTTATACCATATCCCTCTCAATTTTCTTTTCTCTTTATTATAAAGAATACAAGTGAAATTTATCTAAAACATTTTATCATGCCTAGTGGGACCCTTGAGTATTTTCTTGGGTTCATAGTTTCATCTAGGTGATTCTTATTTTTACCTTTTTTATCATACAATGAAATCAAAATTTATTTAGTAGATTAAAATTAACTACATCCATTATTTGTTTGACTATTTTAGCTCACATAGCTTAATTAAAGCAAAGTAATCAACCATAGTTTCACTCTTGTCACACACACAAGACCAAACTACTTACATCTCAATAAGCATCAAAACATTGACATAAGGCCCCATTGGGATTTTATTACCTAGTGATCACCTTTCTTGGCTATCCTACTTGGATTTCATCACCAAAGGGAGAACCAACTCATCTCTCTAGTTCAGTATAAACTCTAGTATTTAATATATCTTGGCTAAGCACCTGAAACCCTTACCTCTATGGTGTGTGAAGTGAGGGGGTAGGCCCCAATATCAATACACATACTAATTTCAATATGGATCCCTTTGAGAGTGTAAACATAGCCTAAAACTAACCATATACTTCTTTTCTAGTACTTGCTCTACAAGCCAATTTTAGTCACATAATTCTTAAAGCTTAAGGCATAAGCCAAAAGAGAGACTAAAAAGAACCTTAAGATTTAACATGATTTAGTGAATTTTTTGTTTCCTTGAATTTTCTTATCTTCTCTTTGTTTTAGTTGTAAGATCATTTATATCTTCCTCCTCTCTTCATCTCCATGGTTTTGACTAGGTAACAACTAGGAAACCAAGAAAATTAAGACCCACCTCCTAATCATCCATATTTTTCTTATCCATCATCCATGGAGTACATATTATATGTAGATATTTATCCTCATATTTTTGAGAGTCCTATCATCCCTTAGATGGTTGCATAAGGTGATGAAGACTTTGATCACCTCTCTAGATAACAGCCTCATAGCCCTTCAACATTACCTTAACACCATATCCCACTGTACTCCTAATTTTGTTCCACCTATTAACCAACCTTATGGTATGCCTTCTGACCTTATGGGTGACACTTTTATTTCCACCATCTCCACCCAACCTCTAGTCACCCAGACATCATCCTCTACCAATAACCCCACTAATACAAACATTCAAAATCAACCCACTCAACTAATAAACACTCAAAAACCTTCTTCCCCAACTAATAAACCCCCTATCATATGAGTAACCCAACCTTTAGGCACTAGTACTTCACTTACTATATGAGTACCCTCTGCTAGTGCCACCAACATTCCTCTCACTTACAACCTACCTACCTCCGCTCTACTTTAGAGTTTAGTGGTTCTCATACTTTTTACCCTTCCACCCATTAATACCAATGTGACTACCTATCCTCTATCTACTAACCCAATCATACCCCCTACCTAACATATTTTGATACCTCAATAAGTGCCCATTTTGTAGAACCTAAGCTACATCCCTAACCCACAAGGGTATGTACCTCTACCTTCTACCCAACTTCCTATCTCCATATATTCATATTTAACATCATCTCAACCACCCATGACCACATACTAGTATCTTGAATCTTCTCAACCCCCCATTAGCTACTCATATGTTGCACCTACCCAAAACCAACATAACCTACCTTAAAACTATCGAGGCACATGACTGCAAATAAATCTTGTCAAACTACTCATGGATAAAATGACCACCTTACAAACATTTATCTCTAGTACCCAAAACCTCTTATTATATGACCAAATCTATAATGAACCTATTCACCCATCCATCCCTGTTTGATCTTATTCGCCTCAATGGGAACTTCCAAAATTTTCTAAATTTTAAAGTAAGGAAGATCCCAAAAAACATTTGAGAGCATTTAGGTGCTCATGCTACTTGATCACCTATGATGATGCTCTCCTTATTCATACCTTCCCCATGTCTCTATTAGATCCAATAGTAAATTGGTATAGTTTTATTCCCAAGCATTCCATCTTCTCTTTTTCCTAACTCACCCAAACCTTTCTATAACACTTTTTTATTAACATCTCTAGGAAATTTTCCATCTCTGATCTATACTCCATCTGATAGTTTGATGATGAGGCTATTATTGATTTTGTGTCACATTGGAGAAGTGTCATCAACTAACTCTCTTTCTCTCTACCCCAACCTAAGTTGATTGATATATTTATTCAGGCATGTGCCAAATAGATTTCTTATACTTATGAGTTTAAAGCTTTAGGAACTTTGATGATGCTTTTACCATGGCCTACAAACTAAAAAATAAAACCATTGATGAGGGAAAATTAAAGTTGAAAAATAAGAACTTCACCTTCCAATCAAGTGATACCTCATCCTCTAAACCCAAAAACTAAACCAATACTAATTCCAACAATAAGGGAACCTTGAATGTGGTTGCCTTTGAGACCACCCCTCCACCCATTGTCAACCAATCTAATTATTCTAATTCCTCCAACTAAAATACCAAGAATCTAAACCACAAAAACCAAAGATATTTTTCACTGTTAGGGAAGTCATATGCATCAGTCTTGGAGAAACCATTAAAATCCAACATTATCCAACTTACTCTAATCAAAACTATAAAATAATTTGATTCTTATCATCTTTCACCTACTTGGTACAAAGAGAATGAATTATGTGCCTTTTGCCATGTCATTATACATGATGATATTTGGTGTAATACCTTTAAGAGTGTTGTCCAAAATCTCATTGATAAGGGGGAGATTACACTAGATAACCCCAATGTACCCCCAAACCAATCACTTAACATATTCAGACAACCATTTCCCAACCATGTTCCATCGACTAATAATGAAAAAAACCAAAATCCTCCCATGAGTTACACACTATTAATGTGGTGCTTAGTGAACTTGATACTAAGAAGACCACTATCTAAACTAGCATACCATCCCCTCCACTTATTGAGGTAGTGGAATCACCAACCTCTTCATTGAAATCCAAAATAAAGGAGATAACTTTTTACCCTCCTCCACTTGTCAAGATAATGGAGTAACCAACCCCTTTTAAGGACATACCAGAGGAGGCCATTATCCCCAACACACCTTTCTCTTCAATCCTATAATGTCTACTCTCCCTATAGAAAGCATTCATATAAAATATATCATTTTACCTACTCCTCTCATCAAGGAACTGCCTTCCCAAACCTCTAAACCTTTGATTGAAGTAAAGGATGAGCTACCCACTCCCCTTTCTCCCTTTTGGGCTATATTTTAAGACCAACACTGAGGGGATCAAACCTATCTAAAAAAAATTCTTAGATGGTCCAAAACTTAGGATACCTATCCCAATCTGACATGGATCATGCCACATTTAGGCACTACCTTGGGCTTCCTTACTTAACTAGGCAAGAACCCCCAACCACACTATTATCAAATCATCCTATCACCTTTATTGAACAATATACCACCATTACACAAAAATAATTATATGTATTTATTAAACAAACCATCACCAAATCATCTGAACCTACCCTACCAGAAGTGACCAAGTCAGCTCCCATCATTATAACCAAACTTATGACAAATATTGGTATGTTTCCTACTCAAAACCTTACTCACCCATCAATAAAGGTGGATTTATACCCACTAAACCCACATAATAAACCCCTAACTAAATCAACAAAGAGATCCAAACCACCCAATATCCCATAAAACAAAACTTTACCTCTCCTCTCCACTTTTCCTTCTATTCTTGGACCTCACCCATCTACCTTGAGAAGGAAACTAGCCACCCCAAACAAATCTAAAAAACAACCACCACTCTTGGTTACACCATCACTCCTACTTTCATCCTCACCCATTTTAGCCACACCCCTTATAACCAAGCTACCTATCCCTCAAATATATATCCCAACACCTTCTATCTCTAAGTTATCCACTACCAAACCTAAAACATCCACCAAAAAAGATCACTCACCCAAGACTCCCACCATCAAGCCTACTCCTAAAAGGTTTCCTAACCCAACTACCAAACCTAAGACTCACATGTCCCTACCACCTTTATTAGAGTCCTACTCAACCATCCTTTAGAGATT
Organism: Torreya grandis; assembly: GCA_037957365.1. Lineage (NCBI taxonomy): Eukaryota > Viridiplantae > Streptophyta > Pinopsida > Cupressales > Taxaceae > Torreya > Torreya grandis. The sequence continues at coordinate 4,689,915 of JARHVA010000086.1, forward strand.
ATTTCAAGCATCTTGCTTAATCTTACCACCTATCAAACCATTCAACCCATAGATTCTTAAACCATATTGATACAATGGAAAACTAATATTTTCATACCATAAGACACCCAGGTATGACAAAGAATTGTAAGGCTATCCAAGCATTAACACATATGTTATTTCATGAGGATGAATTTTTATCTAATGAGCCTCCTCTAAGCCCACTACTGACCTAAGAACCAAAAATCAATGATCAACACCTGCCTACCCCTCCATTCTCACCTTAAGTGAAGAGGAATTGAAGTAATCACCTAGCCTAACTCCCCCTAATCCATACCATCCATGTGGTCACAAGATCATAAGATCAACTAAAGGAAAATGCAAAGGTGTTCATTTCATGGACATATCCCTCTTCCACCACCTAGTTAATACCAAATGCCTTTAACCAAGCCCAAATTATCCATTTTGGGTCCATCTCAATCCAACTCATCTGAATCAATCTAGCATATAGTTCTGAAATAAATTTACTAAGCACCAATGAAGATGAGTTTGTATGAACTAGTCAATACCTCACCATAACATCTCCAAGAAATGATAGAAGCATTGTAATCTATATAGATTAGGCTAAAATACCCTCAACCTTTAGTAGATTTTGTCAGAGATCTACACGTTTCTAACCATGTTGCCTTTAAGAATTCAAAAATACATTCCATCTATCTAAATGACTTGGATCCTCCCCTATTCATTACCACTTATATCAATTAAACCTGCATTAAGAGGGTTATGGTTGATGGGGGATCTAGTATCAACATCATCTCCTCCCACACCTATAAACAACTCAAATTACCCAAGAATATAATGTCAAAAATCATAATGGTGCTCTAATAATTCAATGATACCATGTCCACAACTCTAGAAACCATCATCCTTCACATTTTCCTAGGACCCCACACCCTTCCTTAGATCTTCTATGTAGTAGAAGATGAATTATAGCATAACATCTTGCTAGAACACTCCTAAATTCACTCCATGGGTTGTGTACCATCTAGCCTACACCAATGTGTCAAATTTGAACATGAAGGTAAACTTGTTACCATACAAGCTGACCCCAAACCTTTCACATCATGCAACATGATGTAATGACCCAATGATGTTCTCCCTCCCCCGTCTAGCCAACCCACATCAGTGAAAGATGAAACCCCATCTTATTCTACTAATGAAGCATCCACCACTTATTTCATCCCTTCCACCCAAATTTCCACAACAGACCCTTTAGAATCAACCTTCCAATAACTTTAATTGGGGGAGTATTGCCTTATCACCATTGATGCTTTCCCTACCCCCCAATAGTATGGAAAACTTGACCACCAACTTGACTATGACCCCAATATCAAAACTATTATTCTTTTTAGACCTTCAACTTGTCAAACAAATTTCATCTATAGGGGATTTGATAAACCCCTTGGCACTTATTCAACCTATTTTTCACCTTGACCATTCACCTATAGCTTCTCCTATATAGATAAACCCAAATTTACCCAAACATACCTCTATAGGTGTGCTTGGAAGGGATTTGGCCTAGGTCATTATAAAAATGGGTTTCATGAGTTATTTCCAATAAAAAACCAAAATCCTCATGAAAATCATGGCCTCAATTTCACCCCACCTAAACAACAATCCAACCCACCTCCCATTACTATCATTGATAAAGACATCCCATCCTCACTATCCACACCCTGATCGATAGTTGAGGATTTTGATATCATCCTCCCTAATTTTTTTCATCAACATGATCAGCCTTAGACCCCTAACTTATAAAAAGGATGGGATGGCCATAACCATCCCTATGACCCATCCCAAGATGATAGGATATGATTCTCTTACCATTAATACCATTCAATGTTAGGATGATGATTCTATACTCACCTATCTTGGTACCCCATATTCCTCTATCCATAAATCCCTAGCTCTTAAGACTTCAATCATGTTAAATGAATCCACCATGGATATCAACTTAGGCACTATAAACAATCCCTATATTGTAAAAATTGGCCAATTGCTAAATTTTGAGGATATTCAAGACTTCCTCTCTTTCCTTCAAGACCACAACATAGCATTTTCTTAGTCTTATACTGACATTCTAGGAATCAACCCCTCCATCACTACCCATAACATAGTCACCAACCATGATGCTAAGCATGTTAGATAGTTACTTCGATGAATATACCCTCATATAACCCTTCTCATCAAAGAAGAGCTCCAATATATCCTATCCATTAATTTCATTCAACCCATTAACTATTCCCAATGGGTCATGAATATTCTACATGTCACCAAAGCCACAAGGGAACTATGCATTTGTGTGGACTTTTATGACCTCAAACTTTCTTTCTTAAAAGATGACTCTCCTTTACCAAGCATTGACTAGCTAGTTGATCTTACATCTAGCCATAAGATGTTATCTCTCATGGATGGATTCCTAGGTTATAATTATATCCTAGTCTCCCCCAAATATCAACACAAAAATACCTTCATCACCCCATGGGGGACCTTCTATTATAGTGTCATGCCTTTTTGATTAAATAGTGCTAGTGTAACCTACCAAGAGATATGACCTATATATTCCTTGACCTTATCCACAAAATCATCAAAAACCATGTCGATAACTTTTTGGTAAATCCAAATATCATAAGGATCATTTGTATATCCTTAATATTATCTTTGAGTGCCTCATTCATTACCATTTTTGCCTCAAGCCTAATAAGTGTATTTTTTGAGTCTTATCAATAAAATTCATTGGCTTTATCATCTCCATTCATAAGATTGAAGTTGATCCTACCAAAATCAAATCAATCCTTAATATGTCTCCTCTTACCCACCTCAATAAAAATTTTAGCTTACAGGTGAAGCTCCAATCCATTCATATCTTTATCTCTTAGATCTCAGATCGATACCAACCCTTCCATCACCTCCTAAAGAAGGATGTATCTTTTAAATAGAACAATGACTGTCAAAAGGCCTTTGATTAAATTTTAAATTACTTCTTGTCTCCACCTATCCTCATTACTCCTAAAGACAATCAATGATTTTACCTTTATATCTCAGCCATCAACCATTCCCTAGGGGCAATGTTTTCTCATAGGGCTGAATATAAAGATATATCCATATACTACACTAATCATACACTTGTAGAGTATGATACTCAGTACATCCATACCAACAAAATTTGATTTGATTTAGTCTTCTTGGCCACCAAACTTCACCATTACCTTCTCAACCACAAGACCTATTTCTTAACCAATACTGACCCACTTAAGTATATGCACTCCAAGCCCTATCAAAACTAATGTATGGACAAGTGGATCATGCTCTTAGTTGATTTTGGCCTTGAATTTATTCAACAAAAGTCAATAAAAGGGCAAGTCATTACCAACTAATTGGTCGAGGAACCATTAGAAGACAATCATCTTCCTCTTGAATTTCCATATGAGTCCATTATGACCCTCTCTCTGGAAAACTTTGCCTATCAAGTGAACATGTTATTTGATGGATCAAAGTGCTAACATGGTGGGGGATCTAACATTATCCTTATCCCCCTTCATGTTTAATCTCTTCCTCCATCATATGAAGCCCTAGTCATATGCCTTCAAACTAAGTTGGCCTTGTGAGTCAAAATGATTAACATCTTTGGTGACTCTCATATAGTGGTCAATCAAATCGATGGCTCTTACTAGTGTAAGAATGATTTTTTACAATAGTATAAATAATTCACTGACATACTCTTAGCATCATTTAAACACTACCATAATTAAAACACCCCATAATTTATGAACAAGTTTACCAATATGATGGCTTCTCTCACCTCTCAAATCCCATCTACACCCTCTAAATCTAAGCTATTTGTCATCATCCATAGACTTACTCAACCTTCTTATGTAAAACTAGACTCTCCCACCATCTTTATCATGGATGAGACCCAACCTAACCTTTGGTAGAAACAAATCTTTGACTATCTTAAGCTTTCCATAATTCCTTTTGGTCTTTCTAGGAATGCTCAAAGAGCATTTATTTAGAACACCTACCATTACACCATACTGGGAGGAATCCTTTATAAATCTAGATTTGATGGTCTTCTCTTTCATTACTTATGCATTCATGAAGCCTCTCATGCTATCAATGAAATGCATGATGGGATCTATGGGGAGCATTTTGATGGTCTCACTATCACTAAACATATCCTTCACCTTGGCTACTATTGGCCTACCCTCAACCAAGACTATTGTAATTATGTGAAAAAGTGTGTTAAGTGTCAATTCTAATTTGCATCAAAAACCTAGCCATATTCTTCATGTATACATAGATTTTTGGCCCTTCTCACAATGGGGTCTATACCTTATTACCAAAATTAACCCCCATTATTCATAATGTCATCATTTTATCATCACTGCAACCTAATATTTTACCAAATGGGTAGAGGTTATTCCTTGCATCTCAACCAAATCTAAAAATATTGATGACTTTATCAATCATCACATTATATATATTTTTAATGTTCCTCATAAAATCATCATTGATAATGGAAAATATTTTAAATACAAAGAATTATAAGGTCTTTGTAATGCATTTGACATTAAGTTTCTCTTCACCCTATTATCCTCAATAAAATGGATAGGTAGAAGCTTCTAACAAAACTCAAATACCATGCTCACCAAAATGATTAATGCATCTAGTAGGGATGCACACTTACATATCCCCTTAACCTTATGGGCATCTCATACTAGCATTTGAACCCTTATGGATGATACCCCTTTCTCTCTATTTTTTCAAATAGAGGCTATCTTACCTCTCGAAGTCCAAATTATTTTTATTCACATATATTTATAAAATATAATTTGTAAAGATGATTATCATTATCACCATTTATCCCATCTTGAGCTACTTGATGAGTGTCATTCAGCCACCTTCACCCATTTTCATGTCTATCAAGAAAGAATCAAATGAGATTATTAAAAACACCTTAAATTATGATAATTCAATATTAGAGACCTCATCCTAAAGGAAAACCAACATGTCACCAATATAGAGAAAAGTAAGCAAGGAAAATTTTCTTTCAACTAGCTTAGACCTTATATCATGATGCACAAGTATATATTAGGAGCTTATCAATTATCTTTTATCAAAGGCAACCCAAAACATGAGCCCCTCAATGCTTTGCACTTATGTCCTTTCTTTTGTTAGAAAGGATAAAACTCACCTTTTTGTCTAACATAAGCTCATCCCTTGATTTAAACCACATTCATCTCTTTACTCTAGGGACAACCAATTAAAACTAAATCATGTGATTATCCATCATAATCATATCCTAATCTTGAACAATGGGTACCATGGCCCTACCCATGGCATGATTCTCATGGTACTTTCCACCCCTTAGAACATATTCCCCTAGTTGTTGTCACCTAAACCCCTTTCACACATATTCAATCTTCTTATACTCCTAGTTTTTCTTCATAAAAGGAGACCCTTTCATCCTGTATCAGTACGTCTATGTCAAAATAAAATCATAACCAAAAATAATCATGGGTCAATCATAGTATTCACCAACTAATCCCTTGAAGCATAGATACTAAAAACATATCAAAAAATTCTCAAAATAAGGTAGACTACTCCCTTAAAGGATAACTATCAAAATCATTAAACAAAGCACATAAACTTGGACCATTCCCTTGAAGGATGGCTGAGTAAAACATTTATCAAAGCATAGAAATTTCTTGGAAGCTTTCTACATTGATTAACTTCCCTCCCAAGTAATAACAAAATAATAAAAATACCCATTATCAAGAATCCAAGAAATCAAAATATTTTTGAAATCCATAATTGGCTCTCATAAGCATAATAATTTTAAAAGCCACAATTGGATCTCATGAGTAGACTTCCCACATTAATCAGTCTATAACTTATATGACATAGACTTATTTATATTGACTCTTTGGTAAACTATAAGAGAATCATGCTATTCTCACATAAAAGTTCTATCTTCATCCATCTCCCCTTTATACACTATAATCAAGGGATTTATGAGATTACTTGACATAATGTGATCAAGCCACATTTTTAACAAACTAATGAACACTAATATGAAACATTTGAAGGGTTTATGTTACTTAATCCCATCAAACTTTGGTTTTCATTAGTCATTGCCAAAGAATAAACAACCTTCCCTCTTATTATCCTTTCATAGTGGTTGATATATTCATGTCGACATTTGTCTCATGATTATCTTCTCTTTCTCACATCTAGTTATGTTATTTAAATTGATTTATGTGCTTCACATTAAATAAAATGACCATAATCATAACCAAATCACATAATATCATCATCAAAATCCATAACACATTCATAATGTCAACATCACAACATCATCATTATATCATGAACAAAAATATACATCATTAACATAAACCATATACATGAACATAATCATAACCATCGACATCATATTAACATCTATAAACAAATAATAATAAACCACTTTTCACCACACATCTAAATATAAATGAGGAAGCATATACTCATTAACTTTCAACATGAACACAATAATCATATCAATATCATAAACATGATCATCTCAAACATGAAATTAAATCATTGCATATATACACAACATCATCAAGCACCATAATCATGAATATCATGAATATCATCTTAGTCATTAACAAACATCACATTTTTATCATAATCCCTTGAGCTAGCATCAAATCCATAACCATGATATCAATATCATCATGAACATAAATAAAAATCCATCTCGTCACATGCCTACCTAGGTGAGTCTTATCAACATCCATATCCCTATTATCAAGAGCATAACCATAATCAATAATCACATCATCAATATTCAACATGAGCATCACAACCATAAACCATAAGCAATACATAAATATCATATCTATAGATCATGAGTCTATAATCAACCATTAACATCATCATGTATACATTAATATACATCTATCTCTCAAAATGAATATACATCTCACCTCACCAACTTGTAGGATGGTATTAAAATCATATACATAAACATATGTAAAGTCTCATAATCAGAATATGACCCTAGGGTGCCTTTTCCTCCTAGTTTTTATCCTCTCAAGGTACCTACTTGTCTTCTTAAGGTACATCCCTATCCCCCTACAAACATATCCCACTATCCTAGTATCACCATGCCAACACCTCCAACCATACCAGATCTATACTCACACCATTAGGGTTCATGGGGACAAAATCTAAAGGTAATTACCTCATAATAGTCGACCTCTTCCACTATAGTTATGTACCTCTACATGGGAGTAATACCTAGTGGTCCTATAGGTTCTACATATCCTCCCTCAACCTATCTCAATGAATATCTCTCCTAGGTAACCAAGGTTAATATAGATCTAACCTAGTCCATCCTACCTATAACTATAGCTACCTAACCTTGTGATGCTACCAATTGAACCTATAATTCTATAATAGAAGTTGCACTATGGCTAATGTTGTTCATTCATGATCCCTCTCTACATTCACTACCTGTACATCTAAAGTAACCCCCTATACCTGAGCCCATTAGACACCTCTCCTAGTTAGGTCAACATCCATCATCCACTAACCACTATTATCACCCCCCAAAATCATTCACCACATATAGTGTTTGGCATGATGTAGGATATGCTTATATAACACCTACATCATCCTAGTCTATTCATGTTGATAAATCTTTGAGATAAAGAAAAATATGAATTGGTTATGGCTAAGGAAGTATAATCTTTACATCATCCTACCTATATCTTAGTAATGGACCCATGATATCCTACACTAGGTCAAACTATCATCACACCCTATCAAAAGGAATGAGCTCTATCTCACCATTTCTCCTATTGAAAATCCATTTGTAGCTCTATAGGGATAGTGTATCTCTTATAGTGAGCCCACTCTAAAAACTAGACATAGGGTCTCCAGATTGCATTTTTGAAAACCAAGGCATTTAGTGCACCTCTAAACCAATCAATGTCATGAACCCCTCCATCTAGTCTTGAAATGGTAAAATCAGATTTCCACTTCATAAACCTAACTCTGAAGTCCATCTATGCATACCCCTCAGATGGTATCCCCATCAACCTCATCATCTATATGTGCTCATATGCCCAATAGTGGAGAACAAATTTGACACTAATATCATACCTCCTATGGCTTTTAAATCCCCATAGCTCCCTATATATTTGAATTATAAACATAGGTATCCAACTAAATGATGTGTGGCCAAATAACATATCAATCAATACCCCCAATAATAGATAAGGGAACCTATCGATGTATAAATCTAATATGGTAAAGCACAAAACTACCATCATCATCATCATCATCATCATCATTAGTAGTAGCCTCCTATTATCTCTCACCCTCTAGTATAGCAAAGTGTAGCTAAACCCTCTTACATGCTACCTCATGAATTTTAGGTCGTTTCCATATAATATCTCTATGAAGTCACCCCTCCCATCCCTCTCTATATGATAAATTAGCTCACCCCAAAAGGGTACCTGTGTAATTCTATGGGCATCCTTAGTAAGATGGTCATCTCACCTATAGGTAATAGAAAGGTATTTATGGTAGGATATCATCTCTCGATGAGCACCATAAGCATTGTTATATCTTGCATCACATACTAGTAATACATCATAGCAATAAAGAGCACCTTCTTCATATGATCTCAATTAGTAATAGTCATCCATCAATGGATTTTAGAAAATATTCAAGGCACCTAATCTCATATTTGGATCCACTCCCATGCATGCATGATTTGATAGAAAAAAACTTATTTCTCTATGCTATTTTTTCCTACTTAAACTCTTACACCTACATCTTATGATAATTATAACATTTGCCTACTCTAACATATACCTCAAACTTATCTCCAAATCCAAACTCTAAACCTATCTTCTATACACCCTAAACAATCCACCTTCTACCTATAATATCACCTACTAAGCATGCACCTTAACTATTCTAAAAAATATTACGTATCCAAAAGTATCATTTAACCATTACCCTTGAGCATAACCCTTAACATCACTATTAACTCTACATTTAACCCATTAGCATCAACAACTACACTTAAAACATTGAAACTATCAAACTCAAATAACCACTTAACTTACCATTTTAAAAAGGCATCATCATTTACTCGATCTCTAGGTCACAATGATTGATGATGGTCAATTTAATTAACCACTAATGGTTATCAACCATTGATGATCAGGTATGACCACCAATGGTCACTGTAACATGATCACAAGTGGAACATCCCAACCCTACCCTACCCAAACACCCATCTCATAACCATAATCAACTTAAACATTGCTACTTAATCCTACCCCCACCTAACCCAATCCACCCTACCCTTCTAGTTTAATTTTGACCTCAAAATAAACAATCTAACCATAAACCTAGGTCAAACCAAAACCAAACCCATATACAACAAAAACTCAATCATAATACAGCCAAATCTAAATCCAATTCATTTTATAAAATCAACCTACGCTACTAATTAAATGATAACCCCTTCCTCATTCCTCGATCATCATTGAGGAAGAACCCTGGGGCCCATAGCCTATCCACATACCCTACCTCACCCACCTTACATCTTCATTAGTCCATTTGGTCAAATCAAATAATCAACCTTACCCAATTAACCACTAGAAAAACACCATCATAATTATCCCACAACATGCCAAAAAGTAGTATACCAAAAAAAATGAGCAAATGAATGAAAATGACTCATGATAGCACTTTTTATCTCCATCTTTTTAGGGTTTTATAGTTGACTATTGATGGTTAAGGTAACCATCGATGGTCAACTTTAAAACCCTTAACCATCGATGGTCAGGATATTGGCATTTTTATTTTGCCTTTAAATAAATTTTTTCACCCCAAATCAAACTAGTCTAAATAATCAGAGATCACATCCTTCACCAAACTTACCAACCACCACATTACCTCATCACTACCCACTTTAGCTTGATTACCACATGTTTTAAAATAATCCTAATTTGGTCCTTTCTAATTGTACCAAATAGTTGCCATATTGAATTATTTTTTAAGCTTGCACCACTTTGTGCACACCTAACCAATTTACATTTTCATGGGAGTACTTATTACCTTGGATACCTATGAATACACTATTCTTGTCTAGGAGACTTGAGTTTGTGAGTGTAACCCAACCATCACATACATTTATGTGGTCAACTTGTCACTTGTCTTTCTAACATCGACCTTAATTTTTACCAACCATGGTAACCTAGTCAATTCATGATCTTAGCTATCACACTTTTGTCATACTTTGTGCATGTTTTTGCACTTTATTACCTAGCCTATCAACCCCCAAATCAACATGAACTTAACCACTTATCAATCCCATACGTAATTCTATTTCACCTTATCAAATATTATTTTATAGGGGAACACCTTCTCCCATGCTTGAGGCAACTAAACCTTTGACCCAAACTCCATTTTTATTTTACCATTTGTTGATATATACTACATAAAAAATGGGGAAAATGTAGACACTATATAAATACATGCTATAGTTCCTAGTGTTGGAATACCCCTAGACCCCCTAGGGACCAACACTGACCTTTCAACCCTAAACCAAACCTAACTCAAGTAAAAATTAACCTACTGGCTAACCCACCTTTTAACACATCCTAACCTTAGACCCTTGATCACTAACAATCACCCTAACCATCGATGGTTAGGCTAACCACCGATGGTCAAGTTTGCACCACTGAAATAGTCAAATTCTAGTCAACTCATCTTTCTTTTTTTATATTATCTAATTTATGTGTGGATCAGTGAATGTCTAAGTTAAAATTAGAAAATCTAGTTGAACCTCTTGTCAAACATATTATTGCACCTCTCCTTCATTTCTATAAAGAGAGAAGAGCAGAGAGTGAATCAGGGTCTAAAATTAGTCCATCATTTGTATCTCAAGCTAGATCCCTTTATATTAGCATTCTCTTTTTTAAGTGTTCTTCTAGAAAATGAACAATTGTGATAGAGATCCAAAGTAATACCATCCGTTAGCCAATATCCAAGTATTGTTACTCTACCAAAATTTACCTAGACTTTATCAATGAGTTCATCAGCCAACCACCTCAACCATTCACTAGATCAACAACCAAAAAGCTAAGTATCTATTTTCAATCATTCAGTTACTTTATTTTTATTTCAAAATCAACCTAGCTTGAACCCATTTCTTATAACCCCATTCTATGACCTCATCTAAATAGCCTTTTTCTTGACCAAATCTAACCAACATTAACTACTAACACTCACTCTAAGTGATGATGATCTATCCTAACCACCAACAGTTGATATAACCATCGATAGTCATCCCAACTACTAATAATCACTATGTGATAAAATAATAACAAGCTATTTTCACCTGCTAGACCTCAACCAAATATAATTTTTAGACCCTCTACCTGATCACAAAACCCTACCTATTTTCTAAACCATACCAAACCTATTTGGCATTAGTAAAGACCCACCTTTATTATAATTAGTCAATTTGATCTATTCTTTCATTGAGTACTTGTATTTGATTTCATTCTCTTTTATTATTTATGTAAGTACTTTATCTTTTAGAACTTGATTATTTAAAAGTGTGGATTGATAGTATCTAAATAAGATCATGCTTCTTAGATCTAGCTTGCTAGGCAATCCACCCTACTATCTAACTAATCAAACCATTTATTTGAGTTCTCTCTTATCTTTAGGTCATTACTCCCAATCTAAAGATGAGTATCTACATTCATTGGGATCAATGCACACATAACATATCAGGTTTTTCTACCATACCCTTCTCAATTTTCTTTTCTCTTTGTTATAAATAACACAAGAGATATTTCTCTAAAACACTTTCTCTTGTGTGATTGAGTGTTGGATGATTATGATGGTAATCATAGGAAATATTATTATGAAGAGGGGCCTATTCATTCTCTAACATTTCTATCAGGTAAAGATTAGGTATCTTGGCTAAACCTCCTTGGTGTCCCTAGTTATGAGACTCAGAGAAGTTATAGGTTCTTAACCATCATGGGTTGAATAAGAGGATGAGTGACATGTCCTTTTCTAGGATATTGATGATCATGGATATAGACATGGTTGAAACTGCCAAATTAAATAATGGATTTGAACTAGTAACCTTTTCATCTATCATTCCATAATTCTCTTTGAGCTTAACTCTTATTATATATTAAGGTATTTCCTCCCCTATATTTAATATAGACACTTTAAGATTCTCAAGTTTAGTAACATAGACCAACTATGAGGGTTTCATGACCCTTTTAGTAGGTAGATGGTAATCAATGTGCATCTTATTTGCTTATGAATGGTCACTTATAACATATCAAAAGGTTTAATATCCCCCTAGGTTATGAAAAGATTCCCTAAGTGTAGGAACTATATTTTATTGAATAAGGTTAAAGGAATGGCATAGTCCTATGTATCCAAGGTCTTCCCAAGATCATGTTATGGTTGGTATATTATTCTATGATATAAAATTAAGTTATCACCATCTTGGTACACAAATTAACTATGAGCACAATGGTTCTTATGGAAGTATATTTGAGGTTATTTTAGCCTTGCAAGTATTGTGAGTTATGGAATAATTAGTTTACTCATAGCCAAGCTTTTACTGGAAAGAAAAGGTGACAATATTGATGGCCACTATGTCATTATCCATAGTACTCTTTACATAATTATTATAAATCTAAGATTGTATATATAAGGTTAGATCCCCCTCCTTACCATCTTCGAGTTAGGTGGAACACTATGAAAATCAAAGAGCTACCGAATATCTTGAGAGTCTTAATTAGATGGAAATATATCTAAATAAATATGGTTGATCTAAATCTATGGTGGGGAGTAACATTGGGTAGATTCCCTAGTCTTAGGACATCAAATAAATTTGATTGATTAGTGAGTGAGTTCTTAAGTAAATCAAAAAATTAAATGTGGGAGAACATCTTGGTAAGATCTAATATCAAATCATAGTTCTCGATGAGATTAGGGTTATACTCACTTTATAGAATGTTTGAGGGATGAGGAGTGATAATATAAGATTCTATGGTATAATTAATGGTATATACCTCTTCTTCAACTTCTAACATTACATCTCCTATCATTTTGGTTTTGCCTTGGACTCCTAAGGAGTGACATAAATATTATAAATTCTATAGGTGGAAGCATATACATCATGGATGCATTCCACTATGGGTTGATTGTATTGAATTAGGTGGTGATTAAAGCTAAAATACTATTTATTTTGAGTAAGATGCACTTTATTCTTAGTAATGTGGTTTTGGTAGATCTATAGATTCTGATTTTGAGGGATAAGGACTATTTTCAAGGATCTAGGGTTGCATGTTGGCATTACCTTAGAACATGTATACAAATGATTACCTTTGATATTTATAGAGTTTTTGTCTGAATTTATTGTACTCCTTTTAGTTTTAGGTATCATGAATGATAACCCAATAGAAGAGACAATAGACATTAGGATCATATTCACTATGCCCAGTCCCTATTGTCCAAGTCTTAGTTAAAATTTCCTTTTGTAATAGGGTTAGTTATGGAAATGAGTAAAATACTTAACATTTTGATACCAATTTTTATTTTGGTTTTGGCATTGAATATTAGGTGGTGGTGGTTGGTTGAAATCAATTTCATGAACTTTAGTTTAGGTATTTTGGTTCCTATCACCTATATTGTTATTGGCATTAGTGTTATTCATGAACTAAGACTAATTTTTGTTCATAAGGTTTGGTATTCCATTTTGGTCAATGGTGGCATTATTATTTTGATTAAGGATATTAGGACCTCAGTTATTGATATTATTTGGAATTACATTTTGAAATATTCTATTGTTTTGGTTTGGGTGATGATGCATCCATTAGTCATGTAAGTTCACTAAAAACTATCAATGTAATATCAAGAGATTATTCATAGCATCAATAAGGTGATTTTAGACATCCTCCCTCATTTCCTTGTTAAGGGGGTGAAGGAATAGATCACATAGTTCTTATTGTTCCATGTGAGACACACTAGTAGATGAGAATATAACATGCCACCATATTGTGATGAAATGGGTAGTTGATTCATTATGTTCTCTTTTTATATGAAGGAATTATTGAATTATAGTCTTGAGAAGCTTGTTCATGTCAAAGGACTTAGAAAATTTATCCACTAATTATCTAAATGAATGAATAGACCCATGGGAAAGAGTTAATACCAATAAAGGACTATTCCCTTTAGGTTTTTATGAACCTTTTGGAAACAACCCCATTCTAAGGTAGGATTTCCTTAGTGGTCATAGCTTAAGCCTTGATGTGTGCATTGGGATCTCCTTACCCTTTGAACTTGGGAAGGTTTGGTATGGGGTGTGGGATAATAACCAATCATATTTTAACATAGAGAGGCTCTTTAAGGTACTCATCATAGGTCCTCATGTTGCTAAAGTTAGTTTTTGACATGGTAGGATTATATTGTAAAGGTGGGATCACATAGGGTTTAATCAATAATAAGGGATAGAAGAAAATTGATAGGGTGAATTATAATAAGCAAAAAAATAGTTATTTCACTGAGTAGATTTGGAATACATATATAATTAAGGAGGAATGTTATTAGATGTAGGATACTTAATGGTTTATTGAGGAGGGGTATACATGGTTTTCACATATACCAATTCTACATAAGGTGGGTTATAATGCATCTCCATAGGGGGATTGTACATGGGGTCATGTAACTTGGAGGAGTAAAGAGTGGGGGAGTGTTGGTCACCAAATTATTTTAAAAAGGTGGATCATAAATGTATATGATTCCCATTGGGGTTTGGATATGATTTTGATAGAATGCAAGGACTTTTTAAGCATATGATTTTAGGATCCCATGGGTAAGGATGACCCTAATAGATTAATTAAAGGTGTAGTTTGGTGAATATAATATGATATTATTTTTGGTAGAAGTATGTAACATTATTGTTGCAATGGTTGATGAATCACCATTTGGATGGGATAATAAGAAGGATGAGCTTGTTTAGAAGGATTTAATCCCATCCCTTGACTCAAATATTATTGGTTTTTCTATGTCACAAGTGTGACCCACCAAGAAATTGATGAGTTCACTCAATATAGTGGTGGTGTTATGTCTAAGAGAACCATGTACATGAGTGGTAGAAGAATGATATTGATTAGTATGAAGAGATTAGTTTGTATTAGAGGTCTAAATGGGAGCGGTCAAGTTTTATATTGGTGGGTTAGAGATATTTTGATCTTGATATAGGAATGAGTAGTTATCTACATGCGGTTAACCTCATCCTCCAAATAATAAATCCTTTTTAAAAAATGGACATATTTAACAAATATTTCTACATTTAGGTTCTCTAAGATAATTTATGATCTAGTGGCCATGTGAGGAGTGGTTTCACTCCCTTCAATGAGAGTCATTAAATTAGAGTTGTGATGGTTTCTAGCAATTTTAGATGTGTCTTGTATCTCATGAATAGAGACCTTATTCTTAGTTTGTGTCTTAAGATGATAATAATCATAAAATTGGTAATTTATGTTAGTGTGAAAGGTAGGGTTGTTTTAGCTCACCAGTGAAGTCTCACCAAATTTTATTTGGATTCTTATATATCCCTCTAAGCTAAGAGATCCACCTATGTCTTGTCTAGACATATTCTTTGTGTGTGTGAATACCTATAGAGCAAATGGAATGAGGGGATATGGAGAAGGAAGAAAAAATAAGATGAATAAATGGGGATGGAAAATATGGAAGTATTTCATGTTAGGATCACCAATTTATGTGCACAAAAATACCACATCCTTAATTATACATTTTACTCCTTGAGGTTATCTGAGGTAGCCAAAATATTGGATGGGTGATGGGTGGATTTATAGAATGAGTTGGTTTTTAGGTTTAATATGATTGAGAATGGGTGGTGGATATGGGATCTCATGATGGAAGCAAAATAATTATATAACATCATGTTTCTCATTAAAAGCATCTATTTATGCATAAATGGAAATCCAATGTCCTTTAATGTTTGATATAATAAAGAATCAAATCCCTTGATCAATATTAGAAATAGGTAAGTGGGAGTGGTTAAGCTAAATTAATTAATTAATTATATCAACTCTATTAGTTTGAATATACCTGGTTAATGTGAATGATATATGATGAGGCTAGACATAAGGAGAAGAAAGCAGAGAGACGTAGATGGGAACTAAGCTTGAATGATGTTATATTGGTAACCTTTGTTGTGGTGGAAGATGATGATTAGTGGATTAGGGACTCACTCTTACTCCTCTACATCACTTATGGAATCAAAAATGAGGTGGGTAATAGGTGTAGCATTAAAAACATAAATTCTCAATTGGCACTTATTTCTGACTATGTATTGATTATAGGACTATGTGCTCTATCCCTAGGGAGAATACCTTCTTTGACAAGACCAGGTGTTTCAAGAAGTGTCATCTAAAGGAGACTAAGAACAATATAATAATATGAGATTGTCTTGATAAATCTTTTGTGGAAGGATTTTTTGTATTATTGATGCAAGGTTTTAGAGTGATTCTATGATTTAACAAATTTTTTGGAAGTTTGATTGTTTTTTTAATCCTTTTGAGAATATTTGACTTGAAATAAAATCTAACTACTTTCTAAAATTAAATAATTAAATGTAAAGAATGATAAATTACTTAAAATTCAATGAAAAAATTATTATTTTTGTGTTTTCCAATTTATTATTAATACATTCAAGGTAAGAGATAAAATCTACTATAAATATGTAAACACTAATTTTAATTTTCCTAGATATAGGATAAATGTAATTTTTTGGTATTTTTTAGATTATAAGTGAATGGTTTATTATGAAATAAAATATTTTATAACATGCAAGTAAATACAAAATTAAGTCTACATGATAAACAATAATACGATAAAGTATATATGATTTCTCTCTATAAATCCAAGCTGGACCATGTTTTGGTATTTCTAGGTGGATGCACACTAGGTTTGAATGATTTTTTTTAAATAAAATGAATATGTGTTTGTATTATGGTCCCAATGTGCTAGCTCATCCAATCAACATAATGATTATAGGAACTCTATATCCAATGATAATGATCCAATTTTGTCAAAAAAAAGGGTGGAATATGAGACATACACAAATCCAAACAAAGAACAACTGACTATGGTTAAATAATAACATTATGTGCAAAGATATTATTGAAAAATAATGAATCTAATTACTTTTAATTGTGTATTTGACATTAAAATGATCAAAATAAAGCTCTAAATCAATGGTAAGAAGGATATTATTATATAAAACATTAAAACTCCAGCCCTAATATAAAGTTTTGGATTAAAAAAGTCAAAATTGGCTTACTTGTAGAAGAGAAATGGAAGTTGTGTGGGTGATTTTATAAGTTTAGATAGGATTATAACTTATAAAAGGTTTTAAAATGGATAAAATCAAGAGTATAAGTGAGATGGGCCAACTTGGAGGTGAAATGAAGGTGGAAAAATCAAGAAATTCAAAATTAACATGCAAAAATATGTAAAAGAATGAATCTTAGGGGATAAATTTGGAATATGGGGAGAAGGTGATATAACCACCCCTCTTTTTAGGGGAAATTACATAAATATTGGTTTATATAATGGAACTATCACTTTAAATTACAAAACCACCACTTATTTAAAACACAACTACCATATTAGGATGTGACAACTATAGATTTTTTCAAAACCACCATGATAATTATAAAATATAGGTAGTGGATTTGAAACTAGGAGTGGTAATTAAATCATGCTAAGAAATGGTTCTATAATGATTATAAGGTTTTAAAAAATTAAGCTATCAAAAGCTATAGAGGCCAAACAAAAATAGACTAAGGGACTCCAATGAGGAATATGAATGAAATAAGACTAGGTAGCTAGAGAGAACCTTGATTTGAGTTTGAATTAGTTGATCATTGTATCATCATCAGATGTTGTACTAAATATATCTCACCACATATTTTTAGGTGCATACAAATACTTGGAACCATACAACTTTGACCTACATTTTCATTCAAACTTGGCTCTAGGATTTATATTTTAAGGGATATTCATATATGTCTACCCTTTTTATAATGTCTCAAGAGAGTTCTTATGTATTTTTCATGCTCTCAAGGGTTTATTAATTTAATATCTTAGTCAAAAATTGAATATAACTATAGTATTATTTTGTAATTATATATGACTCTTTGATATGTACCACTATATTGACACATGATGCTTTCTTAGGACAACTTAATGAAGACTTCCAAATTTAAAAAATATCCATCAAGTATTATTTTGAACTATTAGAAGAGGTAGATACCTATGAAAGAAAATAAATATCCAACTATTACCATTATTATTATAAAATTGGAAATAATTAATTTGAGACATGGAGATAATTTGTTTAGGATTTTGTAAGTTCTTACATAGACTAGGGTGATCCTAGATATGTGTATCTGGTAAATTGGGTTGGAAAGAACAACATATGGGTAGATAGGGGAAAGTGTGCATAAGATTCATATATATACATAAATTTAAAGTATGTTATAATTTGAAAAATTTTATGTTTATAAATTGTTTAATATAAATTAGGTGTATACAAAATCCCCACTTTAATCTAGTATTGAAAATGTTATATTAGAAGGATAAAAGAATAAATTTTGTATCTATAATTAACTGATTGGTAGGAAATCCCAAAATGTTCCACTTTATCTATATTAAGGCTTTCAAGGAAACATATATATACCAATGTAAATTCATGATAAAATTATTTAAAATAATTTATATCATTGAATTATATTAAATTAAAAATTCAAGGAATTAAAACACTTGAGGATATGAAAATTACACTTCTACCTTTTCAAATTATTTAGATAATGTCATGGGATGATTATGACCAAGGATATGCAACCTATAAAACCATTATTTTAAGAGTTTAAATTCCTCAATCACCATGGGAGAAGTGTTAGAAGTTTATTTCTACAAAAACCTCAACCATAATATTCTAATTATCTTCATAGTTATTTTTTGAAACCCAAAAACTAGGTTTATATGTAAAGGTGGAACCCCAAAATAGGTTCTTTTGTCAAAATATAATTACATATTAATTATTTTAGATATATTATAGATCCAAGGTGCATATGATGTATCATTATTTCCCTTCAATCCACAACATATCAAAATAGAAACATGTTTTCATAAAAAAACATTCATGCCCCAAATTTGATCCATTTGTACCTCAAAGTGATATATAATGTCATCAAATGTCTATCACAATTCAATATAATGTTACTTATTCTACTCAATCTAAGAAATATTCTTAATCTAACCCATATAATTTGTCTTAAAATGTTAGAAAATGCAAAAACATTCTTTAAAATAATATAGAATTCCTAACATACACCTTAAAATGCCCAATTTGTCCCATTTAAATCTTATATTCTAACCCAAAGTATTAACTATCTATCTATCATGTCCTAAATATATAAGTAAGATCACTAATTTCCCCATTTTGATATGAGGGATGAAGCTTATGAATTAATTATCTCAAAATAAAAAGTTGTGTGCACCATGTATTATATATAAAAATGTATTAATGTAAAGTATGCATATCAATATGATAATATATTTCATTATGCAAATGTTTAATAATTCAATAATTTATGAAACATGTAATTAAATGGAATTGGAATATAAGTGTCATGCCAATTATATTTATCAATTAGGCATTTATTAATAAGCAACACAATAGATGCAAGATATACATAATGGAATTGCACACAATAGAAGCATGCATGAAATAAATCATGGAATTGATATCATAAATAATAATATATTTATCAATGAAGACACACAAAATATAATGATCACAAAATATAATATAAATACACTTAAGGCACAAAATGACTCTGACCTGACACACACACAACATGGTGATAACTTAAACATGAGGATCCTCTGACACAACTGACACATGACGTGAGAATACATGGTCAATAAACTCATTTAATATATATATATATATATATATATATATATATATATATATATATATATATAAATGATCACATAATGTAGTAATAATCAATATGTAACATGCATAAAGAAAGAAATGTTAGTCCACATAATCAATCAATTTCATCATCCAATGTAACAAAGCATAATATCCATAGGAAATAACACTCTAGAAAGGATGAGTAAGATAAATTCATGTGTAATATTCTATTATGATTAGTAAATAAATATATAAATTTATAATTGTATGAATATCACTCCAATGTAGGCATGCCCCCAAAGTATAAAGGAAGCCCCTAGGTGTAAATAATGTCACACATCTATATGATCATGTAGCAAATGTAACTTATATGTCCTACATCCCACTCATGTATACTATTAAAATCATGTTCATATAAAATGGATATGTGATTTAACATGTATAGGATAAATAACATCAATTAATTATGTACACTAGCAGGGCATGTCATTCATAGGTCATGGTTCAATTTTTTTTTTGTATTTTCTAATTTTGTTTTCATATTTAATGATTTTTTGGTTTTTATAAAGTTTATATTAATGTAATTTTTTTATATGTGATGTGAAAATGATAAATAATTAAATCAAAAAATATGGATCAATTATAAATATCCAATGATCTCATCAAAATCTAAAAATATGAACAATCAATTGTTTAACAAACCATGCATATTAAATAAGAAATATTCACTTATAGAATTATGTTTACTTAATTAATTTATCTTGTGAGTAAAATAATATTGTGTATATACACTTGGTGATGAACTTGTAGGAATAGTTAGTCTTTGATGTTTATTAGATAAATGTGTTAAACCTACTTGAGATAATATATGTAGTGATACTAGACCCATGCTAATAATTGGTGACTCTTTATTTAATTTATCTTTATGTGGGGTAGGAATACTCAATAAATTTTTTAATTCTTCATTTGTAATTTGTTTACTCTTAGTATTATTTTTATTCTCGGATGTTATCTATTTGAAACATGAATAAATCACCTTGAAAGTGAAAAAAATATTTTTTGATGTTATCCAATGTTTCTTCCATGTTAATATCACCTCATCCCAATTAATTTACTTTTAATATTTTTTAATTGTAAAATCTATATATACATATGAATTTCAAGTTATCCCTTGAGATATTTAGGATAATCTTGAATGCATGGCAGGTAGTAGTTGGATAACATATAATCAGTATAAATTAATATCATAGACTAGTGTAAATGCATTCATGAATTATATTGAATTATTTTTTATCAAATGATGTTTCCCCCTTTAAGAAGCCAACAATATTGTAATATGAATTTTCTCTCTTATAATGAGATAAAGTTATATTCCATTTCATATACATTATATTTTCTTTGTATTTTGTTATTTTTTGAATCCATTTATGGGAAGTTTCATATCATATCATTTTAGAGATATTTATAGGGCCATGTTATACAAAAATATACTATTTTAGGGTTCTTTGTAACTATCTTGTGTATGATCTCACATTTACCTAAGTAGGGCATTGGTGATTAGAATTTGTTCATAAGTAGTGTAACCAAGCCTCCTAACTCAGTATAGCCATTTTTAAAAAAAATTATCTTATTTCTTAGGATTGAAACCCTATAAGGTGGGTTTTAAAATATGCAAAAAATTATTGTTCATTACTAATAACATGATCTTTTTGTATGAAGTTAGGTGGGATTCAATACATCACTAGATGCAGCTACACAAAAACTATACATGGAATTGATATTCCATGTATGTTTAGGTATATTATAATATCAAATATATATTTTTAAAGATTATCCATAGGATGCCTTAAACTTTTTATTACTTAAGGTGCACCGATAAGTAGTTAATCACTTGAATCAACTCGAAACCAAACTCAAAGATGGAATAGCATGATATAAGTATAGTATACCATCCATAGTCAATGCTCTAAAATAGTGGGCCAAAACTATTTATAAAGGGGATAAGTCTGAATTTAATCCCAAAAACTAGACACACCATGCAAAATATATACTCATTTTCACATTAATGTGCTAAACTTTGGTAATCTAGAGTTCATAGAAACTACCACATGTTGATCCCTCTTATAAATGTAAACATAAAAAACAAAATATAAACAGTGTGGATAAGTGTTATAAAAATTCATAATATTATAACAGTTTGTAGAAATGTCAAAAGGGTATTATAGAGTAGATATAAAATATTCCAAGCAATTTATTTGTAAAATGGTGTCAGATACAGAAATTATAACTAAATTTTCACCCATGTGATATCTTTTTATTAAAATGAAAAAGGTCTATAATTTTTTCCATGGGGATAATTATAATATTGTGATCATTTCATCAAGCTATTAATTTTAGCATATAAATCTAATATCCATTTTCTAGATCCCTGGGACCCCTTTTTGTAAAAGGTTATGATAACTTGATATAGAAATAAGAACATAGAGAAAAAACTTGATAAACTAAGGTCTATAGTCAATGATCTACAATAAATATTTCATGGAGTCAATGCAAAAAATTATGAAATCTCAAGATAAATCAAAGGTGTTAATAGTTTTAAGAGCATTTTCTCATTAGGAAACGTGTCGTGTGGCCCAAAATATGACTTCCCTAGATTTTATGGCACAGAACCTACAAGTTCGATTTATCATGAAAAATAATATTTTTAATATACATAATATATTTGGGATTAAAAATGTACATATCACCTCTTTTCACTTATAAAATTAATCTATCCAATGGTACTAGTGGTATCAAACTTATAATTAAGAACCAACTTAAAGATAATTTTGTTAAACTATTGCTAGTTTGTTTTTGTCCTTGTTCCTATAAATATTTCACTAAAACCCTTACCAAAATCAAGAAAATATGTATATTTGGAGATTAAAAAACTAAATTTTTATAACTATAATATTATAATTAATGGGTATTTGATAATATTTTCAAGAGTTACTTCATAAGTGGCCTCAAAGATATAGTTTACACTAAGGTAAAATTGTTCAATGGTAAGGACATGATGGAAATTATTGGTTTGACCAATTTAGTTTGTCATAAGGTCACAACCCAATGTATTTATTAAAAAAAATATTCAAACCATCCACATAAAAATGCAACATAATAACCCCACCTCCAAAAATAACCCCCAGTAAACACCTTACATAGGATGAAATGTGAGCTCATTAGGAAAAAGAGTTGTGTTATAATTATGAATTAAAATTCACACAAGGCCAAATATGTGTTGAATATAATTTTTATTTACAAAATTCCAAGTCACCTCTTGATACATGAATTTAAAGATGCTCAAGATTCCTAGGAAAAGGAACATGAATTATAAAATCCCATTCATATAGATCCCCAACCCAAAGAATAATAGCATGACTTGGTAGGGGTAACCAATCCTAAAAATATGAAATTAAAATGATATTTAAATAAAAACCCAATAAATATTATCATTGACTCATGAATCACACATAATTTCATTAAACCTTAACTAGCCAAATAAGTTGACTATTTTGTGTACCCTATTCCAACTTTGAATTTATGCTTTCTAATGGGTTAACTTTATTTTGTAAATGAAATGTTATCAATTTTTTTACTTAATTGTGGTACCATAACCTAAAATCAAACATGTTTGTTTTTTCCTTGGGAAGATGTGATATATTTGTTAGGGATCAATGGATAAGAACCATTGGACCAATTTTATTAGACTTCTCATAAATATGGATGTAGCTATCTAATAAGGGGAGATAGTAAACATTAAATATTATCCATATAAGATCAACCTGTGTCATAGTATCAAATTTTATGGATAATATATTTAATAATGGATCTCATGGGGTCATCACTAAAGTTTATTTTTTTTAGCTCAGCATGTCTCCCAATTCTAGCCAACTCGATGATTTGAAAATTATTTTAATCAAACATGCAACATTATTTTAGGTTCTAAAGGGATTGTGTCATTGGAAACTTGAGGACCATCTCATTTATCTAATTACAATGAGTATAACCCCAAACGTTCAATTTTAATGCTAACCTTTTATATATAAAATATTAAATAAAAGTTGGTACAATAACTACTAAAGGTAAGCATAATTTTGTCAAGAACAAGTCCCTACTCTTCTCTAGTTTTTATCATCCAAAAAAAATATAGGTCTTGGATAATAATAATATAATAATAATTTAACAAGGACACTCATAGACAATAACCAATCCAAAATTTATCCATCAAGCCTACCTTGAAGCATAACTACACTAGTTATGTACAATACTAATGGTATAATTGTGACATTATTTTAACTCCTAAGTCAAGTATGTCAAACAATATTTTTATTGAACTTCATGAATCTCCTTCAATTGGTCATTTACATTTTATGGAAACAAGTGATTTTATTTGAATTTATTTCTATAGGGAATTAATCAAGACATCAAGATATTTGTCAAATAATGTGATGATTATCAATGTCATAAGGGTGAAATAGTGGTAGCTCTAAGATTTATATATCCAATATACATTCCTACATGGATCTAAATAGACATTTTAATGGATATAACTGATTTATTTATAAAATATAAGGTTAAATTATTCATATTGATGGTGGTGTATCACCTCTCCAAATATGCCAATTTTTATGCCTTTAACCATCCATACATGTCTTTGAGTGATTACCAAACCTTATTTGACCAAATTTTATACTCTATGGAATTATTTATTCTATTTTATCTTATTATCTTAAATTTTAATAGTAATTTATATAAATAATTATTCAAAAATTTGTTAACACAACTAAAAATGAGATATATATCACTCATAGCCCAATAGATAACCTATCATTTCCAACAAAGGCTTAAAAACATATCTTTGATGTTTTGCCTCTAACCAATGACATCATTGTGTCAAGAGGTTACCAATTACTAAATGGTGATACAACACCACATATCACATGGCCACAAAAAATTCCCATTAAAAGGTAGTTTATGATAAGAATCCACCCTATCTTCCCTCTTACCTTCTAATAAGTTCTATGTGTAAGCAGTTGACACTAACCTCAATGTGTATAAGAATGTTTTTCAATTTCTTAAGGGAAATATCAAATTAGATCATAATTATTTGAAATAGTAGTTTGAACAACACTACTTAGAATGTGTCTTCCAAATAAGGGATATGGTTTTCCTCATATTAAAACTTTATAATTAGTCATTTTTTAATATTAATGGTATTTAAAAACTAGATGCATTTTTTAATGGCACTACAAGGTTATCTAATAGATTGAAGCTTTATCCTACAAGCTATAAATTTAACCTTATTATTCAGTTCATATTATTTTTCATGACTCTTATTTGAATAAAGTACTTTCATAACATGTCATCGGTCAAATCGTCCTTCCAAATTTTAATTTTGAAGGATTTATCATTCTCAAGAGTTAACCTATCTTAGAAAAGTGTTCATGATAGCTTTGAAACCTATCCATCGGTGAGATTATTGTCTAGTGGCAAGAGATACATGCATAAGATGAAAATTCAAACACCCTTCTCCAAATTCAAAATTAGTTTATTAATATTTAGTTTTGATGGAAAATAATTTTAATGTGGAGGGCATGTTATGACCCATTCATCCTAAAGCTTTTATTTTTAATCATTATTATTTAAAAAATATACAAATGCATATGATTTATAATTAATCCCTTGATATATTTAGGATTATCCCATATTCATGGGAGGTATTAGTTAGATATAATATAATTAATATAAATTATGATCATAGACTAGTGTAAAATCATTCAATAATTATATTGTATCGAGTTTCTTCAAAGGAGGTTTCCCATGGAAGTGGCCAATGAGATTATAATACAATTTTGCTCTCTTATAATGTCATATAGTTATCCTCCATTTCATTTTCATTATATTATATTTTTATTTCGGTATTATCTAAATATATTTACATAAATTTTCATATCATTACATTTTATCTAACTACTATTTTCCAAGTATTTCATTAAATTTTTTAAAGGTAGCCTTCACAAAAAATAATGTCCTCACTATCTTAGGCCTAAAATAAATTGGTATCATGATATGTTCTAATTAATAATCATGAGTAATTACATGTTTAATTTCACTTCTAGAATGTCATATTTGCTTAATAAAATCCATTTTGCATACATTATACTATATCTTTTAATCAACAACATTTTATTTCATATGTTCACCTTTTATAAGAGATCAAATGACCATTAGTTCCTTAGGTTCATATGGATTATATTTCCTTTTTTATATTTTTAAATACAATAACATGGATAATTTAACCTTTTATGAATGTTTTTTATATTTTATAATTGTAATAAAACCCTTATGCACAAGTTATTATATTCTATGTTGCAATGCTCAACCAATATTACCTATATGCCTATTTATGTGATGATAGTTACTAAATGATCTTATCCCAATTCATGTCAAATAATATGTAGGGTGCTATTGATTATATGGTAAAATTATTAATTTATTATCATGTAGACTTCATAAAATATCACTTGTTTTATCCTAATGTTTTTGAAACCATATGTGTTTGTCCATAATAGAATGGGTAGGACTCATGTGAGTTACCTATTTATTAACAATATTATATGTAACTTCATTCTTAGATGGATAATCACTTTTCATACTTTAGGTTGATTAATTTTGGGAACTTGTATTATCATACACACATATTCTTTAATGTATAATATTACATTAATAATCAAATATATTTATGTAAAGTAACTCAAAGGAACTATATGTATTATAGAGTTTGTTTTCCCTAAGTGGAGATACAATAACTTTACTAAAGAGGAATTACTTATTAAAATCAATTGGTTGAGATATTAATCAATGTAATTTAGGATAGTATAATACATATTATCTTATCTTGGTTCATCATGACCTTATTAGATTTTTTAGATATTTAATAAGGATAATATAATATAGTTATATTTATTAATATGGGATAATAAAGTCTTACAATTTAACATAAAAACCCCATAGATGAACTAGGTAACTCATAAAACCAATATAAGGCTTTTCATTTTAATATTCAATGAAAGTTATTTAATTATAATCTCTTGTTACATAAATTTTCTCCATGAGGAGACATAAAGTGGGAAAGTTTAGTATATGGATCTCCATATCCATCAAAAAATTAAAATTTAGGCATGATAAATCCTTATGGATATGGATAATTAAGTATCCTTTGTGATATAGGATTGCCTACTATGAAATTTTTGTCAAAATTAACATTATATGCCCTAGACTCTAAGGATATGATATCAACTTTGATTCTGGAGTTTTCACATTACATGCATCATGGTCACTATGTTGATAAAGGCATGGTTATAGATTTAAAATATTAATTCATAGGTTTCATGTCACCATATACCATATAGATTTAAAATATTAATCACAAGTATGCCTATCATGGCATTTGTTAGAATCATTATCACATTCCATATCAATAGAATAATCATTACATTTATAAACATCATAATATTTCATGTCAATATAAGAAAAACATCATTATTTATAAAATCCTTTTATATATCAATATAATAGTCATTGTATGACATCTTATCAGAAACATCATTATAAAGCATAGCATCATGAGAAATATGTGTATCATATATTTATTTTTTTATTGTATCATATTTCATAGTTATAAGATTATTAGTATCAATAATTAGGTTGGTTTATTAAATTTTATTTATTTATTTTATACAATATGACTATAAAAAAGGTATTTGGAATGGGAAATATAAATAACCTCTTGCATAAAAGCATTAATTTTACCCATTTCTCCTTTGCGACCATTTTAATAAGATACATCACTAATATATAAATTCTCAATATTATCATGCACATAATACAAATCATAATAATTACCATAATTTACAAAATCATGATCATTGTCATTGTTCACACAAACATCATTATCTACATCCACATTTTTCAACTCATTAGTTTAATTATAAGGCAAAACATTTGTATTAAAAAAATGAGTCTTTAGGATGAGACATAGTACTAATATGATGTGTATGAATGGTATAACTCTAAATAGGTTAATTCAAGGGCTCGGTATTATCCCTCATGGTAACATTATGTATAATAATTATCATGGGTTGGGAATATATAGCTTTGCAATCATAAACCCCATAAATTTTAGATTCATTAATGTAATATGTGTTACTAAGGAGGGATAAGATGTCATCATGTACAATAGTACCCTTAATTTTATTTAATTTTTGTTCATAATATGTCCTTGTATTAAATATTTATGTATGATACAATCAATAAAGGAAATTCACAATTGTAAAAAAAAGGCTAAAATTAGTAGAGATAAATAATTTTGACCCATGATTGCAATCACACAATGCCTAAATAATGAAATCCTAAGGGTGTATCTATGCAAAATATTTATTTTAAAAGGTCCAAATAAATAACTAACCAACTTAAGAAAAGTGTCATGAATTTTTGGAAAAAATATGTTTTTGATAAAAATAAATAGATGGACTAAACCTAGATTTTTAAAAAAAAATAGATTTATCTTTTACTCATTATAATAATTTTATTTAAAACAAAGAAACCCTAATTCTTAAAATCCATTATGAATTTAAAGAGGAAAATAATATTTTTTATCTAATTAGTGTGAATAATAAAAACTTAAAATCAATTCAAAAATTTATGATGACATGACACAACCATAATAGGATAATAATCATGAAACCTTAGGGAAAAATAGAAAAAAAAAAATCAAGTTCGCACATATAACAAGGGGAAATAGAAAATTATATCTAAAATTCAAATCCTAGTAGAGGATAAATTTTAAACCTTAAGGTAGAAGAGACCTATGGTTTTTAAGTAGTCACACACATTAGGTATTAAACACTTAGAAACATTAGTTTTGACATACATGAATTTTTCATATGCATTTTATTCATTTTATCACATTCTCCTTTATCCACTTAACTATCTATGGACTTGGCCAACTTGATTTTCCATAATTTACACTCAATATCTTCCTATTTTATTTCATAATACTCTATCATCCTATGTATATTATTTTAATATTATCTATAATTATTTTTACCTTCTTACATAGTGTTAAAAATAGTTTGATGTTGGTAGTTATCAATGGTGTCTACCTTTTACAACAATATCCTAGGTTCCTCAAACAACTATTTTCAAAATTCAAATCCATCCCTTGGATTATCCTCCATATTTTACATATTAATTATGGGGAGATATTACACAATTACACACACACACACACACACACACACACACACACACACACACACACACACACACACACACATTATTAATAAGTCCATTCATATCTAGAAATCATCTTGCATTCAATTTCACATTGAGAAAATCCATTTTCACATTCTTGATGCACTATATAAATATAAAAACCCTCAATTAAATAGTACAATATCCAAAATTAAACACTAATTGCAAATTCAAAGTTAGATTTTTTCAAATGATAAAAGCTAAATAGTTACATTGCATTCTAGTGGAACATTATTGAGCACACATACAAATATTTGATAAAATTATATATGGTCTAATCCTCCCTATAATATTAGAGTGTAGGAAATGGTCAACCATTAAATGGGTTGTGGTTGGGGTTGTCCAACCATTTTTATAGACTCTATAATATTAGAGTGTAGGCAATGTTCAACCATTAAATGGGTTGTGGTTGGGGTTGTTCAACCATTTTTATAGACTATTTTTATATGTCAAGAAAGTGTCAAAAGTGAAGCCAAGGTTTCAATGAAAAGGATTTTTTTTTTTGAGTTTGGTCACAAGATAAAAGATATTAAATCACCTAAAAAGTCATATTGAAATGCAAGTATAAAAATATGTGGTAAAACAAACTATAAAATATCATACATATAGTTATAACAATCAGTGGATGGATCTAGTTGATATAAGTGTTGGAGTGATCACTTTCCATTTCTTGGTAGATTTTGATAGTTAGTCTCTTAAGTTGAACATCCACACAAGCATTTTATAGAAAATTATATGATTGTGCACATATAATGATGAATATATAATTGAATATAAGCTAATTTCCTTATAATTTGATCATTTATTTATTTATTAAGTGAAATAAATCTTCTATTAGCATTTTATATTCATATTTTACATGATATGTCTTATGCGATATAAATTTCAAAATTTTAAAATTTTTAAAATCATTAAATCTAAAATAAATTTAAACATTTTAATGAAAGATATATTTGTTTTGTGTGTGACAAACCCTACGTATTTATCCCTTAGGGTTTCATATTATTTATAAGAATTTCACACTTTTGGCTTTAGGGTTTGATTTTAGATAATATTTCTAATTTTTCCTTACCATGTGCATAAATATGAAGTTTTTATTTTTACCCTAAGTTATTATTCTTATTATCCTATTATAGTTTCCTTTATTATGGTTGTGGCTTACCTACATATGTTTTTTGTTGATATCTCATTCAAAATGACTTTTTCATAAAACACTTTGAGGTTTGTATTAATTATAATATTTATATCAAAACCCTATTTTCCCCAAAAATTATGTATAGACTTTTACGAATTAAGATTTATCTATTTTTAATAATTTTTGTATAACATGCAAATGACGTATCTATTTTTAAAATAAATTATGGATTTATTTATATATATTAGAAATAAATTTTTGTTTTATAAAATTACTCATTATTTTCTTTGGGTTATGATTTATTTATTTTAGAATTATTTAGTATGCTTCTGTGTGTGACTCATCTCATTCCTCCTCAACAAAGTGATAGATAGTATCCATCGCCTTTTTTTCCCCCAATTCTTATAATAGATATGTAATTCCATGCTATAATAATCCTAAGAGATGACGTGTTCCCTCCTTTAAAATGATTTATGAACATGAAAGGCCTAGGATTTGTGATTATAAATATAAATCTTCCAAACCTATGGGAAATAGTGTACCTAATAGAACCATCCATGATAATATGCTTAATATGATGCATTTTATAGAGAGTTTACAAAATTGAGTTCAAACTTTGTGTAAAGTTCACATCACTTGAATATAATATTACACATGTCAAGAATCCATAACATGATTTAAATTGAATATCCAATTCTCCATCCAACACTTATGTCTCTAAAATATTTGATGTCAAGTATGGGTTAGTAAAAAATGCATATATGAATAATGAATCAATAATTTGGTATAATATTAATAAGTCTTAAAATGAAAATCTAAGGAACATGATTTGAAATAAGTTGGTATCTTTATCTCTTATGAGTTCTATGATTAGATCCAAATATTATTGTGCATATCATAGATTTTATGAACATCATACAATGTTGTGATTTTAAGAACAAAATAAAATATATTATTTATAGTGGTGATGTTAAAGTGGATATATATATATATATATTAAATCACCATGAGATTCAATCACACATTCTATAGTTTTCCAACCTAAAAACGTTATGGTTTCATCTCTCAAGGTCAAGTTATCAAAATAAGAGTTACAAAGTGAAGGTTTGACTAAAAAATAGGTACCTAAAAATAAAGTTTGCCTAATGAAGAGGCACATAAGAATTAAGTTTAAAATCAATATTCACTTAAGATGACTAATGCTAGAAACATGGTTTCCAAGGTGGAAAATAAAAATATTTCTTCATTTTTATATCCTTTGATTGTTAGCCCTCACATAGATGGAAAGCAATGCACCAATGTAGTTTTTTATAACACTTGTGATATTAATGTGTGTATCATTACACTTTTCAAGTATATTGAATATGTAATTTAACAATTGAATAATACTAATTCATCCAATGTATGCATAAGATCCATTAAATTATATCTAAATTTTGGTATCAAATCATGGTCCATTACATTCCATATTATCCCTAATTTGGCTCAATATAATGTTGTGATAGGAATATCATGGATAAGGTCAATGGATGTGACACTTGATAAGAACCATGATTATATTAAATTTGATATTTTAGGTTAGACTATTTCCATTTTAAGGGATGGAATATCTACATATCAAATAAAGAAAGTGGAAAACATTCATTAAACTAGTTCTCAATGAATGATATCTAATTCCTTTATGATCACAACTAAGATACAAGTTATTAATTAGGAATAATGTCTTAAAATAAAAGATAATTGAATAAATCATATCCATAATTTGGTCTAGTACCTTATGATTATACTGATGAGTGTAAAAATATGGATTTCATTACTCTTGCTTTTGTGTCTAATGATGCTACCTATGTGAATCTTAATCATGATTTTAAAAATGAATATGATGTCTAGATTTTTATTAATGGTAGAAGTGGGTTGTAAAAAGGACCTTACCCATTACAAATAGATTATAAGAATGGTATTAAAACCAGAAGAGAATACCACTACTTGTATAAAAGCCAAACGATAACACATAAGGAACTATAACACTAAAACAACAAAAACATAGCTAAAATATGACACAAACATATCACTAACAACCTAGGAAGTTGCATCTATCCAACACATCATTCTAGTTCATCTTCATATTATTAATGATTTTTTCCATACTCTAAAGAGTTTGAGAGTCCTATTTCTCCACAACCCTTACCTTCATCTTCTTAATCATTATACCTTGCTCCAGATCTTCATTTTTCCTCTTAGCAAATTTTTTTAACCCTTCTATGTTCTGAACATAGTGTTACATAGATTCCAAACTAAAATCAATAACCATTATAAGATTATCCTTTAGGTTTTCATTGGATATCTCAATCCTTGAAATTTTATCATTCAAAATTTCCATCTGCAAACCCATTTCCATCAAATAAGACTTTTTAAATTAAATTACACAATTTATTTCCTTAGTATTCACCACCTCCTTAAGCCTAGCATGTTCTCTTATGAACCAAAACATAAAATACTTATTAAACTCAAGTGCATCTCCCATTTTATCTATTTTATTTTGTTTCTTAAGGGAAGTTACAATAGTGTCAAAGTCCATAGTCCTCTTCTCCTTATTAGAGGTATAAAACACTGAGAGGGGGGGTGAATCAGTGGTGGTAAAAAATCCAATTTAATTTCCAAACCCTTAAAACACTTAATCATTCAATACAACCATTCATGAATCATTCAAGATTTTTATAGCAATGAAAAATAGATAATCTAAGATTACACACACAACAAAATATCTATGTGGGAAACCCTCTTGGGGATTAAAACCCACTCTCAATCCTACAAACACATGGACTACTTATCCTGTAATATGATCACAAACATGGGTCTAGGCAAGTGCTTATGACTAGAGTTTAGTGAAACACCTATTTCATAAGGAGTACCTACCCCTAGGATGATCAAGTCCTTCTAACTACATATTGGTCAAGTCCTTCTAATCATTTTTAGTGAAACACTTATTTCACAAGGAGCACCTAACCCTAAGATGATCAAGTCCTTCTAACCACCTATTGGTCAAGTCCTTCAGACCTAGATGTTGAGAACCCTACCAACACCAATGAAATGAACATCTTTTGATCACTATTTTCTTGCCAATATAATAGAGATATAATGTATGTCAACTCTCTTCAACTCTTTACACTAGATAGTCCACACTTTGATCTACCTCTCAAATCAACCACCAACCTCACATAGAAATCATTTATCCTTTTCTCTTCCTCAATATTTAAACCTATAAGATCACTATCTTTGACACAAAAAATATAACCTATAGGTCATACACACAATCATCAACCTTCTCTACTATACAACCCCTCCACTGGTCACACACCCTTTCTTTCTTTCCTTCTCTCCACTACACTCATACACACCTCTTCTCTCAAGTCTCTAAAGTCTATACACAAGCCTATAAACCATCACATTTGGTTTCACATTTTATAGAATATTTATGATTATTATGATCAAAACATTCCTTATTTTCCACAACACATGCCTTCACCCTTAATTCATCTAACATGGATCACCGTTATGCATAACCCACTTTCAAATAGGCCTAAGTCAGCTTTTGGATCTTATGAAGACCCATTCACCTCTTTGACACTTCTTAGAGAAAACTAAGAACACAAGAAAACTTTTAAATACATGGACGCATGTAAAATAATTTATAAGTCCTCCTTAAGTGATAAAAACCATCACAACACCCTTCTGCTAAAGCTCAATTTGCTCAAACAACATTCTTTACAAACAGTCACCATGAATGAACATATATTCACCTTCTAAGACTTTGATCATACTTAATATTATTATCAAACCTTCATAATACACATAAATTGTCCTCATGGAGTCTAAAACACTCTTTGATAGTTTTCTCATCTTGAAACATCAAAATACCATCAAGAACAACTTTATTACCCTTCTTAGGTTACTTTCATAACATGAAAAAAAACATAGTAAAATTTAGAGATCCACATATTTAATTATAAATTATAAATAGGTTATATATATTTTCCATGAATTACTCTATAATTTTTATTTTTACACCATGGTCAAATTCTATATATATCAAAATTTATAGCATAAAAACTATAGACTAGTCTTCCCTCACAAATTTGAATATTGGAATTCCAATTGTCACTGAGCAACTATTAAAATTCAAAATAATTGACAAAATATTGTTCCATATCTCACTTAAACAAATACACATCATCAATCTCCCTCAAAATTATCTCAATCTTTACCTTTTCTTACTATTTAACATCAAGCACTTATCATCATCTTATTGCTTCCTAATAATTTGGAATAAATGCGCTCCATCAATCTCCTCTGAGTAGTTCAATATTTATCAATAAATGATAAATATTATATATAGATTATAAATCTCAATATTTTCAAACTTGGCATCTCTACATGCCTTCTACATACATTGACTATTTGACTTGACCCACACTATTGATCTTCATGTATAAATACCTGCTCACCATTAATCTTTATCTGATAGGTTTCACACTCATCATTAGATATTTGAAAAGAATAAAAATCACTATTATATCCTTATATATTCATATTAATTTCATGTCATATATTTATTATGTGATTAAACATGCACTGTTAGATCTCCCTTTGTAAAATTTGTTGAGTATGGGAACTTAGTTAAAATTTGTCTGAGAAGCTAACTTTGCACCTTAATAACTTATGCTCCACTCAACCTCATGACATAAAAATTGGACCACGTGATCAAATTTCATAGGGGAATCCATAAATATATCAACATTATCCTTTAACATTCATACATGCTAAATATAACATCATCAATATGTCTAATTAGCTCTACTTGAACTTAAACATCACAATCTACCTGGGAAGCCAACTTTACATGGTTATATCTTTTGATATAAAAAAAATAATGAATTAAACCTTGAAATATAGAAAATTATGAATAATTTGATAATAAATATATGACTATATCCCCTTGACTCATCCATATGTGGCAATCGTGATGTAAATAAACTACCTACTCAGTTTTTTTGTCATAGAACTAACTATGCCCAAATGAACATAATGAAGAATTGGATGAATACCATGTACTTAAACAAGGTCTCCAATAATATTTTACCTTTTATAGGACCCTTCAAACATCATAAATACTTTAGAACCATATGTAATTATTCCAAAACTTAAGATTAACTAAGCCTACTTCAAGCATACTAGAAAAAACACACTGCACACTTTATCATTGACACTTAG
Source organism: Torreya grandis (assembly GCA_037957365.1). Taxonomy (NCBI): domain Eukaryota; kingdom Viridiplantae; phylum Streptophyta; class Pinopsida; order Cupressales; family Taxaceae; genus Torreya; species Torreya grandis. Next base: position 4,725,782 of record JARHVA010000086.1, read on the forward strand.
ACTATCAAGAAAATTCATCCAATCACCCGGGAACCTCCATGAAATAATTTAAAATATACAAAAATATCCCCCCTTGTCATTTATTTCAACACCCATCATACAAATCACTTTCCTTCTCTATCTTTAAGCACTCTCATAATAGAAACCTTCTCCCCCTTTGACACATTGAAAAAGTGGGCATAAATTGATCCTAAGGACTTGAAAAGACCAAAAATATGAGAGGAACACCTTATAAATATGATAAAAACTCCCCATCACATTAGCCCCACCTATTCTTTCCTTGACAACTTCCTCTTGCTACATGTCAGCACTATCTTCAACTAAGTACTGAAACCAATGAAGAAATAACACATAAAATCACTAAAATATGTTAGAAATCACCAAGAAAACATATGATAGGGACTCCCCCTAATATATTTAAGCCATTTCACCTCTTGAGCATCTTCAAACCTCCATACACCATGAATAACCACCACATAGGCCTACTAGCCTTCTCTCTCAAGCCACATTTAGAGAAAGCTTATGAACTTATTGTTCTCCCTTAACCAAAAGACCTTATATTGATTCAAAGAGAAATAAATGACACACAAGATTTTTATTAGATAATCAAATGTAGCTTTTGATAATGGCTTGGTTATAATATCTACATTTTTCTCTTTTGTAGGCACATACTCCAACTTAACACTTTGATTACTCACTTGTTCTCTCAAGAAATGATATTTAATAAGAATGTGATTAGTTTTTGAGTGCATAACAAGATTTTTTGAGATACTAATTACACTATTATTGTCACAATAGATAGGATAAGGTCCATTTTGTCTTACCTTATAATCTTCCAAAGATTGTTTCATTCATAAGACTTGTGTGCAACAAGAGGTAACTGCTATATACTCAACTTCTACACTTGATAGAGTCACTTAATATTATTTATTTCTTAGCCAAGACACCAAGCATTCTCTCATAAATAAGATCCCACCACTAGTATTCCTCCTATCATCCACACATCCTACCCAATCTACATGAGTATATAATTTCAAAGTGAATTTTTTACTCCTTGGATACCATAAACCATACTCATTAGTGCCTTTGAGATACCTCAAGATATTTTTTATTGATTTCAAGTGAGATTATCTAAGATCATATTTAAACCTTCCTACAAGACCAACTACCTGCATGATATTAGGCCCAGAAGTAGTAGAATACAAAAGACTTCTAATCATAGATTTATACAAAGTTTGATAAATTTTTGGTGAGTCATTTAGTTTACTTAATTTGTATCGAGTGATGATTGGAGTACCCATTGGTTTATAATCTATTATATCAAACTTACTTGCCATATACTTGATGTATTTAGCTTATGAAATGAATATCCCAACATCAATTTGGTTAATCTTCAATCCTAAAAAGAAAGTTATCCTAACATTGACATTTCAAACTTAGTCTTCATAATATATACAAACTCTCTACTTATATTATCATTATCAGATCCAAAAACTATGTCATAAACATATATAACCACTATCGATTAATGATTTCATTCTAACTTAATGTATAGATTCATATCAGCTACCCTCTTTTTAAAAACTTGACTCAAAAGATACTTATCTAACCTATCATACCAAGCTATGGGAGCTTGTTTCAGACCATATAGAGCCTTCTTTAGTTTACACACAAAATCTTGATTATTTGACATGAAGTATCCTTTAGGTAACTCAATGTAGATTTCTTATTCTAAGTTTCCATTTAAGAATGTATATTTCACATCCATTTGGTATACCTTAAAACATTTGAAACATGTATATGACAAGAAGAGTCTAATTGCTTCCATTATTTCCACAGGAGCAAAAGTCTCATCAAAATCTATTCCTTCAAACTAAGCATATCCTTTACACACCAATCTAGCTTTTTTCCTCATGACTTCTCCTTTCTTATTCATCTTATTTTTGAAAACCCACTTGGTACCTATCAAATTTTTATCTTTTGGTCTAGGAAATAAATCCCATGTTTCATTCTTTACTAATTGATAAAGTTCTTCATCCATTGCACCATTCCAAATTTCATTTTTGCTAGCTTCCATGAATGTTTTGGGTTCAATCATGGACAACAGAGCTGAGTCTTGTTGATTCTAATTGATAAAAATTCTCTTTCTAGTGTATAAACTTGCACTAACATTTTCAATAACTTGAGAGATTGGATGATATTTTTGAAATATTATAGATAGTGCTTTAGAGTCTTATCTTTCTTCCTCTTCTTCCTCTTCATCATTTTTTTGAATAGATAACTCATCATCATTTGAAATAGAATTCTAAACTAAACCACTTATCTATAATTTTGGCTTCTTGACTCTACTTGTCTCATATATCCTTGAATTTGAGCTTTCAATAATCTTTTGACATCTCTTATTGAAGCACTTATAGGTAGTATTGATAGAAGAGTAACCTAAGAAGATGCCCTCATCAGACCTTGAATCAAATTATCCAATATTATCTTCATCTCTTTTGATGAAGCACTTACTCCCAAACACTCTAAAATGTTTGACATTAGCTACTCTATTCTTCCATAACTCATAATAAGTCTTATCACCATTTACTCTAATTCGACACTTATTTAGGATGTAAACTGAAGTGTTGGCTACCTCTTCCTAATAGCCATATGATAGTTTGGCATCTTGAAGCATGGTTCTACTCATCTCTTGAATAGTCATATTATTCCTTTCAACAACACCATTCTATTATGGTGTTCTAGAAGAAAAATATTGTCTCCTTATCTCTTGTTTCTCACAAAAATCATCAAATTCATGAGACCAAAACTCACCTCCTCTATCTGATCTTACACACTTGATCTTTAAACTTTTTATCATTTCCACAAGTGCTTTGAATTCCATAAATATGGAAAGAGCTTCTAATTTTTCTTTAAGAAAAAATATCCAAGTCATCCTAGTAAAATCATCAATGAGAAGCATGAAGTAGCTATTACCTTGAATACTTTGAGTTCTCACAAATCCACATAGATCAGTGTGGATCAATTCTAATGGATTTTTAGTGGATAAATATGTGTATTATTATCTTATTTTAGTTTGCTTTCCATGAAGACATGCCTTGCAAAGAGAATGAGGAATCTTAGAAATCTTGGGCATATGCCTACCAACCCCTTTGAACTGATCTTTACCATATAATAAAAATTTACATGTCCAAGCCTTCTATGCCAAATAAAAATTTCTTCCAATTAAATCATAAATGATTGATCCTTCATGGATTCATGGAATACATACATGGTGTTATCTATTTTATAAACATTTACAACTAGTCTGCTAGATTTTTCCTTTCTTACTTCACATTCACCATCATGAAAAGTTACAATATTTTATTTCTTACACATTTGTCTTACACTTAAAATATTATTTTTCAAACCATATACATATAAAACATTCTCAGACCTATTACGACCATTTTCCAAACTCATAGTTCCTTTGCAAATTATTTTAGCAAATTTGTTGTCACCAAACCTCACTGAACTTGGGTTGGTCTTATTGAGAGAGATAAACTTGCTCTTGTCTCTTGTCATATGATTTGAGCATCCACTATCTACTAACCATCTCTTTTCCCCATATTATTGAGTATGCAAGGCTACTTAAACAAATATTGACTCTTCCTTTAGTGGACCACTTGAATTTTTCTTCTTTTCTTATTCAATATTAGACTTAGTCTACTTGAACCATTTGATGGTGTAAATGACTTGTATATCCTTTTCCCAAAAAATATATTTTTTAGTTATTGGCTATATAACCTTGTTGGTTACAATTGTATCATATGAGATCCCTTTTTATCTCTAGAGAGAAAGCACAATCCCTATATCTAGGAAAAAAATGATTGCAGGAGAAGTAATACCCATTAAATACATTGTTCATATTTGGACCTTCCTTTTTCTTGACCATTACTGATACTTGAATTTTCATTCTTAACCCTTTTAGTGGAGATGAAATCCCTTTTTTCCATGGATAAGAGCAAATCTAAGTTATGAAATTATTTTCCAATTGTTCCATCCTTTAGTTGAGACCTTTTATCCATCATGACCTAGAAATTCTTGACTATTGCTTCTAGATCTTTCACTTGTGTTTTCACATCATTCATGCTTGCATTGACATTTTATAAAGCACACACTAGTTTTTATTAAAGATAAACCATAGTCTCTTTGTCAACTAGTATACCTTTGATCACCTTCAAGTGGTTAAACTTAAAATAAAGGCCTACTCTAATACCAATTATTAGAGGTACAAACAACTGAGAGGAGGGGAGGTGAATCAGTGGTGGAAAACAATCCAATTCAATTTCCAAACCCTTCAAAAACTTAAGCATTAAATACAACCATTTATGAATCATTTAAGGTGTTTCTAACAATGAATAAATAGATAATGCAAGATTACATACACAACAAAAGATCTATGTGGGAAACCCTCGTGGGGTATAAAACCTAGTCTGAATCCTACAAACACATAGACTAATTATCTTATAAGATGATCACAAACATGAGACTGATCAAGTCCTTCTAACCAAAATTTAGTGAAACACCTATTTCACAATGATCACCCACCCTTAGCATGATCAAGTCCTTTTGATCACCTATTGGCTAGGTCATTCTGACTAGCTTTAGTGAAACACTTATTTCATAAGGAGTACCTATCCATAAGATGATGAAATCCTTTTGACCATCTATTGGTTAAGTCCTTATGAACTAGTTGTTGAACACCATACCAACACCTATGAAATGAACATCTCCTAACCACTATTTGTCTACCAATCTAATGGATATATAATGTATGCCATCTCTCTTCAATTCTACACACAACATAGAACATACTCTAATCTACATCTCAAATCAACCACCAAGATCACACACACATCATTTATCCTGTAGTCATCCTCAATATTCAAATTTATAAGATCATTGTCTTTGACATTAAAAATATAACCTATAGGTCATATAAATAGTCATCAACATGTTCTTCTCTATAACCCCTCCATTGGGCACACACCCTTTTTGCTTTCCTTTGCTCCACTGCATTTACACACACCTCTTCTCTCAAGTTTCTCAAGTCTATACACAAGCCTAGAAACCATCACATTTGGTTTCACCTTTTATATATTATTTATGGTTATTATTATCACAACCTTCCTTTTAGCCAAAACACATGCTTTTATCCTTAGGGCATCTAACATGGGTCACCTTTAAGCATAAACCTCTTTCAAATAGGCCTAAGTCACTTTTTAGGTCCTATGAAGACCTATTTACCTCTTTGACACTTATCTAAGAAAAATAAGAAGATAGGAACACTTTAAAATACATGTACGCATGACACATAATCTATAGTTCCTTTTTAAGTGATAAAAACTATCACGTCACCCTTCTACTAAAGCTCAATTCACTCAAATAATATTATGTGCACATAATCACCATTAATGAACACATAGTCACATTCTAAGCCTTTAATCATAATAAATATGATTGATCAAACCTTCATAATCCACACATATGGTACTCATGGAGTCATCAAAACTCTCTGATATTTATCTTATCTTGAAACATCAAAATACGATCAACAACTCTATTACCCTTCTCATGTTAATTGTAAAGCATGAACAAACATATAGTCAAATTTTGAGATACATATATTTGAATGTATGAAAAATTATAACTTATAAATAGTTTATATATATTTTCTATCAAGTTGTCTACAATTTTTATTTTTACACCATGGTCAAATTGTGCATATATAAAAAATTATAGCATAAAAACTATAGACTGGTCTTCCCTCACATTCAAATATTTGAATTCTAACAGTCACTAAGAAATTATTAAAATTTTAAAACTTTGTCAACATATCATTCCCTCTCATATATTTAATTAGTATACATCATTGATATCCCTCTAAAGTAGCTTAGTCTTTACCTTTGCTTACTATTAAACATTGAGCACTTGTTATCATGTCACTGCTTCCTGACAATTTAGAAGAACCATGTTCCATCAATCTCCTCTAAGTACCTTAGTAGTTATCAAGTAATGCTCACCATTATATCTATATCATATCTTTCATAATTTTTCCACTTGGTATCTCTATGTGCCTTTTGCACACATTAACTCTTTGACTTGACCTACACTGTTGATCTTCATGTATAAACACCTATTCATTATGAATCTTTATCTGGTAGGTTTCATACTCACCATTATATCTCTAACAATAATAATTCTCAATATTATATAATTATTTTTTTAGATTAATTTTACATCATATATCTATGATGTGATTAAATGTTCACCATTAGATCTTCCTTTGCAAAATTGGCTAAGTATGGGAACTTAGTGAACTTATGTCTGAGAAGACAACTTTGGACCTTAATAACTTTTGCTTCATTCAAAATCATGACCTAAAACTTGGAAAATATGATAAAATTTCATAATTTAATCCATAAATATATTAATATTCTCATATAACATTCACATTTTTGAAATATAATGCCATAATTTTTTCTACTCGGTTTTACTTGAACTTAGACATTGTAATCTACCTAAGAAGACAACTTTGCATAGTTATATATTTTGTTATACACAACCTCATGATCTAAAACTTGTAAAATATAAGCAAATTTGGACTAATGTGATCATACACATATGGCCAATTTCTCCTAACTCATCCATACATGGTAATGGTGACATCAACAAATTGCCTACTCATATTTTTTCTATCAGAGAACCAATTATGCCAAGATGAACATAATGAAGAACCAAATGAATAACATGTACTTTAAAAATCTCTCTAATCATCCTTAACCTACAATAAGACCCCTAACACATTATAAATACTTTATATCCATCCCTAATCATTCCAAAACTAAAGATCAACCAAGCCTACTTTAAGCATACTAGAACAAGCACACTATACACTGTCATTGACACTTAGACTATCAAGACACTTCATCCACTCACCTAGACACCTCCATGACATCATTAATAACTCTCCAACATTCCTTTTCAAAATAATCTTTTGGATACTTTCTAATCATCCTAGTTTCCAAACCCATTTACTCAATCATTTGAAACTCTTCAAAAACATCATTAATTCTTTAATCATAGTTGTTTGTATAAGTATTCTCATCAGTCTCATTAGAAGGTTTATATTTTTCCTTATTTAGGTAACTTATCCTATCCAAACCATGTACCAAACTATCCTCCCCCAAACTATAAGTTCCCTCTTTTTCCAAATCTAAATGTATGGGGTTCTTAATATGCTCACCATGTAGATCTTTCCTCTACTCTAGTCTAGTTGTACTCATAAATTTTTTTTTGAAACCCATTTCCACCTTAAGAGGCATTTTATTAGGATATGGGAAATTAAAAAAATGGTTAATACCTTTAAATAACTTGTAAATCAATAAGATTATAGCCTGATGTGAAGGAAACTATTTTCACCCTTCTTCACATCCATAATAAAACTTTCCAATCAATTAAATATGTAGAAAGGAATAATGATAGGAATAAGACATCTAAATTAGTTATATATAGGTAAATTATAATAATGAACAACCATAAACCTACTTTCAAGATTCACATACCTCATAATATGCTATGTTACTTCATCATAGGTTTGTGGAAAATCTTCCCTCAAAATTCCCCTAGGTATTCTATTAATTCCTCATACTAATTTAAAAATTTATCCTTCTCTTCTCTATAGTCCTTGATGTGTTTAACATATTTAATATCCTCAACCTTAAGACCCATTACTTGGTGAATTAACTTCTTAAAAACCTTAAAATTCACACAATTGATTTCCAACATATACTCATTATATATTTTAATAAATTTATTGGATAGGTGTTGATCATAGACCTCAATTATATAAATGAAAGTGGTGAGACCACTTTTTTGAAGAATATCCCAGAATTCCACATTATGTCTAAGTTTTTCAGCTGACATTGGCTCTACATGATTCAAATTGCCTCTTATTTAAAAAAAAATTCATTCTTCACAATATGATAAGAAGTAAATAAATCACTAATATTCTTCTAAAATGATTCATCGATTCCTTCTCATTTATCTCTATAAAATTCATCGAACACATCCTTCTAGATAGTTGGTTATAATAATTATGATACAAAGCATCACAAGGTGAAAATTAGGTAAATGTGTTTAAGAAGTTTCATATGACTATTTTTTCAACTTTTTTGGGGTTTATGAGTCTTTTAGGTTTCCTTAGGTTGAATTTAAGTCATTAATATTCTTTAAGGTTATTTGTTTCTAGGCCTTTTTTATTTTCCTACCAAAAAGAAAAATTTGAAATTTTGAATTCTAAAACTTGGCCTAGAGTGTTATTTTGAGTCTTATGTGAAACCCAAAGATTGGTAAATGTTTTATAAGGGTCCCAAAATGTCATAATAATGTGGATTAGGGTGTATAAACATATAACTCATGGTCATGAACCATAACATCCAAGAAAATACAAGTTGTAACTGCCACTTACATGGAGTTGGCAAGAATAAGGAGTTTGTTTGCATGTTTGGCATAATAAGAAGGCGGGTAAATACTTGTATGAGATTAGATAATGCTATTAGATAATTATTGGGTTTTTAGGATAATATATGTTTGAGGAAGAGTGAATAAATATCAAACATAGAGAAACACTTCCTACCTTTATCAAAATATTATATATAATTGTTTGGTGTGCAAAGTGATCAAGAAAGAAAAGAATGCTTGAATAGTATTTATGTTTTTCATGAGATTCATGAAATTTAAAAAATATTTTATTTTTTTACCTTTCATAGAGTGATTTTTTATGATTAATTTAAATATTAGGATGGATTCATATATAACATAGTCTAGTTATGAGGAATTTTGAGTTAACACAATCAAGATGATCTAGTAAGTAATGTAACATTTATGGTTGTTTAAGTATTATTAAATGGTTTTTAAGAAAAAAATGGTATGATTTTTTTTTTTTTTGGAAACTATTATGAATACTTATACCCCACTCAGAGTTCAAGATTTCATTCAATTTTCCATTCTAACAAACATAGTCAAGATAGGTATTTATAAAATTTTGCTAACTTAATCATTAGAGACATATTATGATGATTCAAGGAAAAATAGTTGTGGGAGAAGTTTAATATAGGTTTTGAAGACCTTATGAAACTTTTATATACTATTTATATTGTCTTAAAATCATTCTATCCCCTTTTTATTGCTCTCAATCTTTCACAAGCTTGTCAACAACAAGACTAGGGTTTTAAAATGGAATCTTGAATAAGTTACATTTCAACTAATAAAAAATCATGAAAATTTGGAATCAAATGAAATTTTTCATTATATATAATATTAATGAGGTTTTAGACCCATAATATACCATACAATATGGTATCCATGATTGTGGGAGTGAAATAGGCTTAAAGATACCTAATTACCTAGGAGCGTGTCAAAGACAAGGTACTTACATTGAAAGTTGATCGCTAAAAATTTATATGAAGTTGAGTGAGGATAAAAGGTATATAAAAAGGTGTTTTTTTTCATCTAGTCTATGTATATTGTTATAACCTACTAGGTTTTTCTAAAAATAAGGATATAAGGATTAGACCTTAAAGAGAGGAAAAGTGGTTATTTAAAGAGTCATTTCTTAGAGTTTGAGTTATTTTTTTGTTTATGTAATGGGGTCATAATATGAATTTGAGTGGAAAAAAGAGGCTCATTTGGGTATTAAATAATCATGGGATCATGTTTTTGGCTTTCAAACCTATGAACCTACATCAAAGAGAGATAAATTTAACTCAATGATGGAGAGTGTAGTTTTGAAACATGATGTATGAGATGATGATGGTGATGTAATAAAAATAGAGAGAGAGAGTGTAGGGTATATTGAAATAGTATTAGGTATTCATGGAGAGAGGAAGACTATATGCATGCAAAGAGGCTTAGGATCCTAATGGAAATGAGAGTGATCAAGAGTGTTGAAGAAGATAAGAAATGTACCTACATCAAAAAAATAAAGTCAGAGATGATTTAATGCATCAAGGTAGAAATTAGAGCCAAGGTAGTGAATATCGAGGTTATAGGTATTAGTCAATACATCAAGTGGTATCAAAGAAGGTAAAATCTTGGATAGTTTATCTTTTTAAAGTATTAATGGTTATTATGAGAAGTTGTTAAAGTTTCTAATGAAGGTTGAAGGAGTAAAATAAGAGAAAGTAAAATAGTTTGTGGTAGAGAAGCCCTAATAAAAGAGCTATCAAAATTTTAAAATAGAGAAGCGAGACTCCAAGTGATATTTTTTTTCCAAGGTGAAAAATACTTAGACAAGACTCTCAATAAACCAAGTAGATAAAACCTAGGTTGAGACACTAAAACAAGGTGAAAAAGACTTGCTTGTGAGAAGATGAAGATAGAGAATGAAAAAGAAAGGAAGGGATTGGCTAATTTAGAGTACCATAATTATAAAAAGAGGAAGAAAGACCCAAAGAGAAAGGGGTTAGATGTTGAATAAGAGTTGAGTGAGATAGATAAAAGGCTATAAAATACAAATATCTTGGTGTAATTTATGTAACAAGAGGAAATCCAATGGTATGGATGGGTTATGAAGAATAAGAGAGTTAAGCAGCCTATAAGGATACTCATGGAGGAAATAAGAAAGATTATGATGAGAGATAGTGAGAAGTAAATTAAGTTACTATTTAGGAAGATCAAAGAGGAGATGATGAAATTTAATATGGATTAACAAGAGGAAGGTGAGTAACACCTTAAGAGGAATGAGATAGTCATGGAGGCAAAACAACCTAAGAAGGAGAAGATGGAGGCAAGCAAGCCTCAAGATTTTAAAAATTGATGATTTCTTGTCATGTGTGTATGTAGATACAAAGGTGAAGAAAGAAGAAGTCCATATTAATTACATAAATCTTGAATCCAAGTGTCTTTAACACTTTTCCTAAAGGATTTATCTTTGAGAAAGTGATCTTTACAATTTCCTTAAAGGATATATTTGTCAAGAAAGTACCCAAACAATTTCCCTGAATGGTAGTTTTCTTAGGGAATGGTCCAATGCAAAAGTTTTTAAGGATATGTTTCTTAATAAAATGGTCCACTTCAAGGTTTCTAAAGGGTAATTTTCTTTTATAAAGGGAAATTTTAAAAATTCCAAAGGACACTCTTTCTTTACTAAAGGGTCCAATGCAAAAAGTTTGAAGGGTCAATTTCTCAGGCAAGTGTCCTCTACATTTTCATCAAAGGATATTTCTACAACAAGGTAAGTCAAAATTTTAAATTCAAATTTTCATAGGGTAAAATACCAAGACATGAATTCTTTTAGATATTTTTTCTATAATTTTTCAAGGCAAAGATAGGGAAAATGAATTCCTTTGGAAAAAGTGTTTTACACAAAGCCTAAAAGAATTGTATATAAAAAGTTTAGAAAGAAATAGCCCATAGAGTTTATGATCCAAACAGGTGCACAAACATCAATTTTGGGACCCTAAAAATATATTTTAGGATTTGAAAATCCAAAGACATTCATGTGAATGTCAAAATAGATCTTGGGAAAAAATCTACATGTGCTTAAGTTTGATGGTCTATAGAACATCATTTTTATTTTATAGGATGAAAATTGATGGTCAGTAGGACATCAAATTTAAATATAGATCAAGACAAATCTTATGGAGCTTAAATCTTATGCTCATATAGCCATCAGTTATGGTCATACAAACATCATTTCATGAGAGTGAGGATGTTAGTTGTAAGATCATAAACTAGCCATTGGAGTTCAAAAGTGGGTCCTAGTAGATCAACAATTAGCTTTTGATCAATCAACTAGATCTAATGATGAGTGGAGGTTAAGGATTTAATGAATCTTAAGAATAAATATGTAATGAACAAGTGGCATAGGTACATGAGTCCAAGTAGAGGATCAATGGATTGCATTCATTTGACTTTGATAGATCTAATAGTGTGAGATGAGTCAAAAAGTCAAGGATCTAAGTTAGTTCTTGATGACCAATTAGATCAAAGGAGATCCCAAATGCCTTAGATAGAGGGTGAAAGATAGGTTTTTGACTAAGGCAAGCAAGCATGATGGAACCAAGCTTAACCATGATTTAGTTTGAACCAAGAGTAGATATTTTAGAATCAAATAGTGCCATTGGGGACCTATAAAGGAAGACACATGGAATTCAATGGCCATTTCCAAATTTAGCTACATGAAAATGACCTCCCTCCCCACTTGGTCATGCATCAACAAACTAGTCATGAGCAGTTTTACATTAGGATAAAGGGAAAATGACTTGATCCCATTGTTGTAGTTACCATAGGGCATCACAAAGAAGATATTATAATAATGCAATGGATTGGAGTGACCTTGATCAATAAGGAATGGTTTGAGTTGACTTATTAATGGTTTTATTTGATACAACTTTTTAAATGGGATTGAACTCATTTTATTCCATTTTTGAGCACCAAAACTTCCTCTCACTTGTTTATTTTTTAAATATAAATATAGATCTTGATCTATTGTAAAGGAGTCCACTCCATGTATGGATAATCCCTACTATAATGATGTCATATTTTTCCTTTTAACATTAATTCAAATATGATTTTGAGTTATTGGACAATTTTTTGAGTGTGCCAGTGATGTATGGTGATGCAAACTAATTATTCTCTATCCTTTCTTCACGTATCTTTCATGTTTGTGAAATAACTCCTATTCTAATAGGTCATATGAAGTGTTATAAAGTGTATGATCCTATATTTTAAGTATAAAATTATCCTTAGTGCTTATAACTAGCCTATGGTTCACTTACCTTTGATAGCTCTCATGCATCTCACCTTTATATTAAAATACTCATGTTAGAACCCATAGTACTTAGAAGCTATTTTGTGTGCCTTGTTTCTTAGTGAAATAAAATATGATGGTCATATGAAACACATTTTTATGCATCACCCCTTTATATTAGTTTTAATTCATTCAACTTATGACTCTTTTCCCCAAAAAGTGATAGTGAAGTAGGTGAAAGCAATTCAAGATAAATTCATAGAGCTAGCCTTTAAATATATAGGATCACTTCTATTATACATACACCCACATACCTAAAAGTGTTCCCATGTTTCCAAAATATGGAAGAGGATATCACACCCTCTTCTAAGGTGTGATATTTGGTGTCAATAGTTCTAGCACACCTAGTGGGACCAAGGTCTAAGAGAGTGGAAAGGTTATTGGTGTGTCTTTCCTCTATTAGATTTTAGAAGCAAACAACCTAGCACTAATTATGACTTTGAATGATAAATTTTGGTTGTAAGTAGCCTAGGTATATCTCATTTAATTTTTGATCAATTTTTATATTTATTTTGATACATGAGGTTGACATGAACAAGTATGGTAAATACTCCTACCATGGACCTCCTTATTAGCCTTGCTATGAACCACAGTACATCCCCCAACATTCTTATGAAAAATTCTGTCAATATTATGAGCCATGGAAGCCCTATAATTCTCCATTCCCCCCAGATAGACACCATTTTATTAGACAAACCTATTAGGAAGGCTACTAGGATACTTATCAAAAAGTGTCTCCATCTCAGTGCTAATATGAACCCTATTAATGATACCATGATACCTATGAACCTAAAAACTAATCCTATGAGTATTATCATGAGGAAAAATATGTTTCTATTTACTCTATATCAAGGTATTACAAGGCAAGGTATAGATTCTTACAGAATAGAATACAATAAGATGAAGCTAGTCTTAATCCCCATCATTACCCTCATCCTCCTTCATTGTTTCCACCCTATATAAAGTTTTATTTGGCATAAATACCATATTTAAGATATTTGGAAGAAAAAATTAGTACATAGTATGATGAGTATGATGTGCTCTCTAATATTCTCAAGGAATGGTTGAAAGGTGTTACTGAAGAACATATGCAGAACTTAGGGGAAATTTGAAGAATTAGAAGGAAGTCAATGGGAGATCAAGAAACAAATGGAATTGGAAAATGAGTGCCTTAAATGATCAATATATGGGATACGTATGCGGGAAGATAAAGAGATAAAAAATGAACATTCTACTATTGAATAATTTCAAGAAAGTTACTAGCAAGATGAAACTCCTACTTATGTAAATTCTTATTCTTCTAACCAACCCAAGATGTCACTTCCCTATGAGCTTAAAAGTGATTTTATCTTTCTTGAATATAATGATAATCCCTCTCCTAACCCTCACACTCTACCCCTAATTCAATATCTACCCATCACATCTCATTCTTCCAATACATCTCATATTCTAGCCCTTTCACGTGAGCCCATCTTGAGAGAAGTAAGTGGAGAGGAGAAAATACTAGCCAAAGAAGACCAAAAATATGTCTTGAGTGACTATGAGGAGTAAATGACCATAGGGACTCCATTTGGTGACTAAAAGTGCAACTATGTCTTATTAGATTAAGTAAAGCACATTGGAGATCTTACCACAACTACTGGTGCAGAAATTGATATGGAAGAGGAACATATTGAATACCCTTTTATAGTTTTTCATGAGGAATGTATCCAAGAATTGAAGAGAGAGGAATTTTAGGAAGACTCCATGTCTAATCATTAAGTTGTGGATCACCATATCAAACATGAATTGGAGTGTACTATCAAAGAACAAGATCAAGTCACTCCTCAAGAAGTTGTAGTCCTAAAAGAGTCTCATTAGACTAAGAAATATGAAACAACTCTTGAATAAGACACTCATGAGATAGGTTAAAATTACTTTTGAAATTTTTTTGACTTCATATGTCATGAGTTTGATTAGCTCGGTAAGGTTAATCCTCCCAAGAAATCTACATCTGATTTGGATAATGCCTCTAACAAGCATGCTGATGTTTTTATCAATAACCATGGAGAAAGGTCACATGTTGTAAATGAAGAGGAACTATGGTCATAATTTCATATACAAATAGTTTGACAAGTTGGGTAAGTTTATTTTCCCTACAACAGATTCTATGTCTAGTGACAAGGTTGCTAGTGATACTAATGATCATGTTGAGAAGTATTCAATCAAGCATAATAATGAGGGTCATTATGTTGATCAATAATCTATTGTCATAAAACAATATGATGATGTTAGTGTCCAATATATTATAAATGTGAAAAGTGAGGATAAGGTAGAGGTTGAGGTTCCTCAAGAATAGCTAAGAGACCCACCTAATATTGAGCCATATTTAGAGATACGTGAATATGAAGAAGATAATATTAATGCTCCTAAATATCAAGTAAAATCTATCATGAAGGAAATTTTTTTTATAGTATAAAAAGATAATTGGTAGCTGCAAATAAAGCTCTTTCAGCATCTTGAAGATCTCTACAAAGTTAAGGGTTAAGTACATGAGAAGGTGGAAGAAATTTTTTCCATGGAAGACAATGAACAAGATTGGATGGACTATTTAGAGTTCCTTGATGAGCTTGAAGAACTTGCAGCTAAAGAGAAGCCTAATCTTATTGAGGACACTATGGAAACCAAAAAGGAAATCCTTGTTCAACCACCATTGGAGGTCATAGTTGAGGAACAATATTAAAAGTTGAGGCTACTTGGATGAAAGAATAGTAAATTTCCATAGCTAGCCTATTTGGAGCTACTTGATTCTAACTAAACACCATGCCAATGAATTTGAAAACACTATGGATAAGATGGAGACATCTATGTCAAGGATCAAAAGGATACATGTCTCATTCAACCCTTCACATCATAAATCAAGAGAGGTTTTAAATTCCCCCTTTGATCCTAAAGGAAGTTTTAATCTTAGGTTAGTTAGTGCTTAAGTTAGTTTCTTTAGGTGTGTGTTTCCTTTATTGTTGTGTGTGTTATGTTTTGTAAGTGCTTTTGAAGCACATGTGTTTTTTTTATCTTGTGTTTTTCTTCTTTTTTCTTTTTCCTTATGTTTTGTGTGTTTTTCAAGGCAATTTGTATGTCAAACCTATTATACATCTGAATCCATATCCCAATGGATAGGATTAGGAAATTGGTCATGGCAAAACAATCATACCACCCTTTGAAAATCACCAAAGATGTTGACCTTTTTTTACCTCAGGCCAAAATGGGTCAACCCCCTATAGTGAAAATCTTGTATAGGGGATTTTTATAATGTTATAGGGTATGTTGCAACTTATTTGATGTCATTTCATATGCCATTATAAATTTTTGTCATGGTCTAGCTTAGTCTTTATGTCATTCAGTGTCTTAGGGGTCATTATTTTTGAGTCATATATGTAAGTGGCAGGTTTTCATGGCGTTAAGTAGTTGTAAGAGTAAGTCTAGAAAGGATTAAATTTGTACCTATCCAAAATTTGGATAAGTATAGAATTTATATTTCCTTTAAAAGAAGTGATCCACACAAAACATTTCAACAAATCTACAAGGCTTAATTCTTTCAAGAGTTTTTCCCCAATTTATTTGGCTAAGTGTTGGAATTCTTTCAAGAGTTATGTTTCAGGATTTTTGTTCAAGTATTGGGAATTATTTTGGACATTTTATCCAAAATAATTTCCTTGAGGGGTCATTTATTTAAAGAGGTTCATTTACATAAATTTGGAAGGGTAATTTTGAATCCAAGTGTCTTCAACACTTTTCTTGAAGGATCTATCTTTGATAAAGTGATTCTTTACAATTTCCTTGAATGATATCTTTTTCAAACAAGTGCCCCAAACAATTTCCTTGAAGGGTACTTTTCTCTGGGAAATGGTCTAGTGCAAAAGTTCAAAAGGATATATTTATCAATATAATGATCCATTTAAAGTTTTTTTAAGGGTACTTTTCTTTTAGAAATGGCACTTTTCAAAATTTTAAAGGGTGCTCTTTCTTTGTCAAAGGGTCTAGTGCAGGAAGTCTAAAGGGTTAGTTTCTTAATCAAGTGTCCTCTAAATTTTATTTAAATGATATTTCTATATAAAGGTGGACCAAGTAAAAGTTATGAAGGGCACTTTTTTGAGGGCATAACACTAAGACATGAATTATTTCAAACATTTTTTTTACAATAATTGTTTAAGGCAAAGATAGGGAAAAAATTCCTTTGAAAAAAGTGTTTTACACAAAGACCAAAAGAATTGTCCATCAAAGGTCTAAAGAAAATAACCCATGGAGTTTTTGATCTAGATAGTGTGAAAACATCATGTTTGGGCCCTTGTAAATAGCTACTTAGATTTTAAAATCTAAAGACATTCACATGAATGTCAAAATAGAGATCGGGTAAAAATATATCTATGCTTAAGTTTGATGGTCTTCAAGATGTCATTTTGTTCTATGAGATGATGAATGATGGTCAAAAGGATGTCAAATTTAAATACATAGTAAGGTAAATCTTATGGAGCTTAAATTTAATGGTCATTTGACCATTAATGATGGTCACATGAATGTAATTTTACTAGAGTGAGGATGTTAATTTTAGGATCATGAACTAGTCATTAGAGTTCAAAAGTTGATCCCAATAGATTAATAATTGGATTTTTATTGATAACCTAGATCTAATGGTGATTGGAAGTTGAGTTGATGAATCTCAAAAAAATCACAATGGATAAATCACCCAAGTGCATCAGTCTGAGCAAAGGATCGATAGATCACATTCATTCACCTTTGACATATTTGATGGTGTGAGTTGAGTCAAAGAGTCAAGGATCTAAGCTAGTTCTCAAGGACCAATTAGAGAAAAGGAGAACCCAAGTGTCTTAAATAGAGGGAGAAAGGTTAGTTTCAACCAAGGCAAGAAAGCATGATGGATCTAAGCTTTAGCATGATTTAGTTTGAACTAGGAGAGAATATTTTAAGATAGGATGATGCCATTAGGGACTTGTAGAGGAAGACATGTAGACTTCAATAACCATAATTAAAGTATACTACATGAAAATGAACTCCATCCCCAATTGGGCATGCATCAACAAACTAGTCATGACTAGTTTTCACATCAAGACAAGTTGAAAACAACTTGATCTCACTATTGTAGCTACCATAGGTCATCATAGAGAAGATATTATAATAATGTAATGGAATAGAGTGATCTGGATCAATCAAGAAGGGTTTGAGTGGGCTTATGCACAATGGCAATCGATACATCTTTTCAAATGGGTTTGAACTCATTTGATTCCCTTTCTTAGAATAAAAACTCCCTCTCTCTTACTTATTTTCATATATAAATATAGCTCTTGAGCTATATTAAAGGAGTCCACTCCATGTATGGTGAATCCCTACTACAATTATGCCATATTTTTCCTTTGAAAATTATTGCAAATGTGATTTTGAGTTCTTAAATAGTTATTTAAGTGTGCAAGTCATGTATGGTGATGTAAAGTGATTATTCTCTATCCTTTCTTCCTTTATCCTTCATGTTTGTGTAATATTTCCTATTGTAGTAGGTCATATTAAGTGTTGTTGAGTGTATGATCCTATATTTTAAGTGTATAATGATCCTTAATTCCTATAAATAGCCTATGGTTCACTTACCTTGGATAGCTCTTGCACATTTCACCTTCATATTGAAATACTCATGTTAGAACCCATAGGACTTAGAGGTTAGTTTATGTGCCTTGTTTCTTATTGTAGTAAAATATGATGGTCATATGGAACACATGTTGGTGCATCACCCCTTTATATTAGGTTTATTTCATGCAAATTATAACTCTTTTCTTGCATAATTGATAGTCAACTAGGTGAAAGCATTTCAAGATACATTTAGGGAACTAACCCTTAAATCTAAAGGCTCACTTATATTATAGGTACACCCCCATACCTAGAAGCAATCCCATGTTTCACAAATATGGAAGAGGATTGAACACCCTCTTCTAGTTTGAAATATTTGGTGACAATAGTTTTGGCACACCTAGTGAGACCAAGATCCAAGAGACTGGAAAGGTTTTTGGTGTGTCTTTCCTCTATCATATTTTGGAAGCAAATAACCTAGCACTAATGGTGACTCCACCAAATGATAAATTATAGTTGTAAGTAACCCATGTATATCTCATTAAAGGTTTAATCAATTTTTATATTTTCTTTAATATATGAGGTTGACATGAATATATATGGTAAGTACTCCTACCATGGGCCTCCTTATCAACCTTGATACAAACCACAATATACCCCCAATAGTCTTATAAAAATTAATATCTATCCTTTAAACCATGGCAGATCTGTAATCCTCTATTTCCCCCTAGATCAACACCATGTTATTAGATATCCCTATGAGGAAGTTACCAATACCAAGATACCTATCAAAAAGTGCCTCCCTATCACTCCTAATATGAACCATATCAACCATACCATGATACCTATAAAACTCAAGAGTAATCCTATGAGTCTTGTCATGAGGAACAAGATGTTTCTATGGACTCTATATCAAAGTATTATAAGGAAAGGTATATAAACTTATAGACTAGAATGAAACAAGATGAAGCTAGTCTTGATCCCCATCATTGCCATCCTCTTCCTTCACTCTTTCCACCATATATCAAGTTTTTGTAGGCATCTATACCACAGTTACTAGATCTAGAAGACAAAATGAGTACATAGGATGATGAGTATGATATGCTCCTTTATATTCTCAAGAAATGGTTGAAAGGTGCTACCCAAGAACATATGCAAAATTTGGGGACATTTAAATAACTATAAGGAACTCAATGGGAGTTCAAGGAACAAATGGACTTGGTAAAGAAGTTCCTTCAATGCTCAATAGATAGGCTAAGTATGTGGGAGGATAAAGAGATAAAAAATGAACATGATACTATTGAGTAATTTCAAGAAAGCTACTGATAAGATGCAACTCCTATTTGTGTAGATGTTTGTTCTTCTAACCATCCCAAAATGTCACTTTCTTATGACCTTACAAGTGATTTTATCTTTCCTTAATCCACTGATAATCCCTCTCATACTCCTCACACTCCACCCCCAATTCATCATCCCCCTATCACATCTCACTCTTACACTACATTTCATATTACATCCTTTCACATGAGCCCATCTTGAGAGAAATAAGTGGAGAAGAGAAAACCCTAGCCAAAGTTGACCAAGAGGATGTCATGAGTGATAATGAGGAGGAAATCACCATAAGGACTCCTCTTGGTGACTACAAGTGCAATAATGCCTTCTTAGATGATTGAAATCACATTAGAGTTCCTACCATAGCTAATGGTACAAAATTTGATATGGAAGAGGAAAATATTGAAGACCCTTTTGTAGCTATCCATGAGGAATATAGCCAAGACTTGAAAAGAGAGGAATTTAAATAAGACTCCATGTATAATCATGAAGTTGTGGATGACCATCTCAAACATGAAGTGGAGTGTACTATCAAATAAAAAGATCAAATCACTCCTCAAGAAGTTATAGTCCTAAGTGAGTCACATGAGACTAAGATAAATGAAATATCTCTTGAAGAAGGCACTCATGAGATGGGTGAAAATGAATTGTGGCAAAATTTTGATTTCATATGTCATGTGTTTGATAAGTTCGTTAAGGTTACTCCTCCTCCCAATAAGTCTACATTTTATTTGGATAATGCCTTTAAAAATCATGTTGCTATTTTTCTCAATAAGCATGGATAAAGGTTTCATGTTGTAAATGAAGGGTAACTATGGCATCAACCCAATGTCATATGTAAAGAGTTAGACAAGTTGGGTAAGTCTCTTTTCCCTGTAAGAGATTCTATGTCTAGTGACAAGGTTGCTCATTATACTAATGATCATGTTGATGAGTATTAAATTAGGAATAAAGATGAAGATCATTCTGTTGATCAAGAATCTACTATCATAGAGCAATATGATGATGTTCATGTCTAAGATATTGTAAACATAGAAATTGAGGGAAAGGTAGAGGTTGAGGTTCCTCAAGAATAGTTAAGATACCCACTTGATAGTGAGCCATATTAAAAGATATGGGAACATGAATAAGAGAATCTTGATGCTTCTAAACATCAAGTATAATAAATCATGGAGGAAAAGTTTTCCATGGAGGAAAAATATGATTGGTAGTTAAAAATAAATATCTTTCAAGAGCTTGAATAACTTTTACCAAGTTGAGGGTCAAGTACTTGAGAATGTGGAGGAAACATTTTTCATAGAAGACAATGATCAAGATTAGGTGGAATATTTAGTTCTCTTTCATGAGCTTGAAGAAATTGTAACTGAAGAGAAGCCCAATCTTATTGAGGACAATATGGAAACCAAAAAGGAAATTATTATTTAACCACAACTAGAGTTTATAGTTGAGGAACCATATGAAAAATTTGAGGCTATTTGGATGTAAGAAGAGTACATTTCCATAGCTAGCCTATTTAGAATTGCTTGGTTCTCACTAATACATCATGCCAATGAATTTGGCAAACACTATGGAGAAGATGGAGTTATCAATGTTAAGGATTAAAAGGCTACATGTCTCATTCAATCATTCACATCATAAATCAAGAGTGATTTCAAGCTTCCCCTTTGATCTTGGAGGAAGTTTTCATCTTAGGTTAGTTAGTGCTTAGGTTAATTTGTTTATGTGTGTGTTTCTTTTCTTGTTATGCGTGTTGTGTTTCGTCAGTGATTTTGAAGCACATGCATGTTTCTTATCTTGTGTCTTGATCTTTATTTATCTTTCCTTATGTTTTATATGTTTTTAAGGTAATTTATATGTCAAACTTATTATACATGTGACTCCATATCCTAATGGACAAGATTAAGCAACTTGTCATGACATAACAAGCATACCACCCTTGGGATATTGCCAAAGATGTTGACCATTTTTTACCTTGGGCCAAAAAGGGTCAATCCCCTATAGTAAAAATATTTTATAGGGAATTTTTATAATGTCATAGGGTATGTTGTAGCTCATTTAATGTCATTTCATATGCCATTCTAAATTTCAGTCATAGTCTAGCTTAATCCTTATGTCATTGATTGTCTTAGGGATCATTATATTTGAGTCATATATGCAAGTGGTAGGTTTTCATGGTGTTGAGAAGTTGTAAGACCAAGTCCAAAAAGGCTTAAGTTTGTACCTTTCCAAATTTTGGCTAAGTATATCATTCAAATTTACTTTAGAGTAAGTGTTCCACACAAAGTACAAAATAGATGTACAAGGCTTAATTCTTTCAAGAGTTTTATCCCACTTTATTTGGCTAAGTGTTGGAATTCTTTTAGGAGTTATGTTTCAAGTGTGGGGATTTGTTTAAGACATTTTATTCAAAACAATTTCCATGAAGGGTCATTTATTCAAAGAGGATCCTTTACATAAATTATGAAGGGTACTTTTGAAGCCGAGTGTCTTCAATACTTTTCTTGAAGGACATATCTTTGAGAAAGTGATCCTTTACAATTTCTTTGAAGCATATAATTTTCAAGTAAATGCCCTAAATAATTTCCTCAAAGGGTAATTTTCTCAAGGAAATGGTTTAGTTCAGAAGTTCCAAAGGATATTTTTCTCACTAAAATGTTCTAGTTCAAGGTTTTTAAAGAGTACTTTTCTTTCAAAAAGGGAACTTTTCAAAATTATGAAGGGCACTATTTTTTCACAAAAGGGTCCTGTGTAGAAATTCTGAAGGTTCAATTTCTTGGGCAAGTGTCCTCTACATTTTCTATGAAGGATATTTCTACATTAAGGTGGACTAATTCAAAGTTTTGAAGGGCACTTTTTAAAGGGAAAATGAACAAGACATGAATTATTTCAAACATTTTGTTTGCAATAATTGTTCAAAGCAAAGTTAGGGCAAATAAATTCCTTCAAATAAAGTGTTTTACACAAATCCCAAAAGAATTGTCTATAAAAAGGTTTGAAATAAATAGCCCATAGATTTTATTATCTAGATAACTACAAAAATGCCAAGTTTGGGGCCCTACAAATAGTCATTAGGATTTTAAAATCTAAAGATGTTCATACAAATGTCAAAATAGAGCATAGGAAAACATATATCTATGTTTAATTTTTATTATTTGTGGGACATCATTTTCATTCTAAAAGATAACATATGATAGTTGTTAGGACATCAAATTTAAATACAAAGTAAAATAAATATTATGGAGCTTAAATTTTATAGTCAGACAACCGTCAATGATGTTCATGTGAACATCATTTGATGGGAACAAGGATGTTAATTTTAGGATCATTAAATAGATATTAGAGTTCAAAAGTGGGTCCCAGTAGATCAACAATTATATTTTAATCAAGCACCTAGATCTAACAGTGAGTAAAGGTCAAGGAGTCAACAAATCTC
This sequence comes from Torreya grandis, assembly GCA_037957365.1. Taxonomy (NCBI): domain Eukaryota; kingdom Viridiplantae; phylum Streptophyta; class Pinopsida; order Cupressales; family Taxaceae; genus Torreya; species Torreya grandis. The sequence continues at coordinate 4,749,016 of JARHVA010000086.1, forward strand.
AATAACAAAGGCATAATGGATATGTTACATAAACATGTGAGTCTGAGTAGTAGATCAATGGATCACATTCATTTGTCTTTGATATATTTGATGTTATTAGCTAAGTCAAATAATCAAGGATTCAAGCTAGTTCTTGATGACCGATCAAAGAAAATGAGAGCCCAAGTGTCTTAGATAAAAGGAGAAGAGTTGAGTTTTGACCAAGGAAGCAAACATGATGAAGTCAAGTTCAATCATGATTTAACTTGAACCAAGAATGAATATTTCAAGATTAGGGAGTGCTATTGGAGACCTATAGAGGAAAACACATAGACTTTAACAATCATTTCTAAAGCTAGCTGCATGAATATGACATCTATCCTCACTTGGGCATGCATCAACAAACTATTCATGAGTAGTTTTGCATTAGGATAAGGCAAAAATGATTTGTTACCATTGTTTAAGATACCATGAGGCATCAAAAATAATATATTTTAATAATACAATGGATTAGAGTGACCTAGATCAATTAGGAAGGGTTTGAGTGGGATTATTCATGGTAGTGGTTGATACAACTTTTCATATGGGTTTGAACTCATTTGATTCCATTTTTGAGTGTCAAAATTCCCTCTTTATTTCTTATTTTCTTTTATAAATATATTTTTTGAGCTATTATAAAATAATACACTCCATGTGTGGCAAATCCCTACTAGAATGATGTCATATTTTACCTTTAAACATTAATGCAAAATTGGTTTTGAGTTCTTGAACAATTATCTAAGTGTGTAAGTGATGTATGGTGATGCAAAGTGATTATTCTCTATCATTTCTTCCCGTATCCTTCATGTTTATGAAATATTTCCTATTGTAACATGTCATATGAAGTGTTTTCAAGTGTATGATCCTATATTTTAAATGTACAATGAGTCTTAGTGCCTACAAATAGCCTATGATTCACTTACTTTCGATAGTTGTCATGCATCTCACCTTCATATTGACATAATAATGTTAGAACCCATAGGAATTAGAAGTTAGTTTATGTGCCTTGTTTCTTAGTGTATAAAAATATGATGGTTATATAGAACACATCTTGGTGCATCACTCCTTTAGATTAGGTTTATTTCATGTAACTTATAATTATTTTCCCCCATAAGTGATAGTTAAGTAAATGAAATCACTTCAAGATACATTCAAGGAACTATCCCTTACATATAGAGGCTTAATTCTATTATAGGTACACCCACATACCTAGAAGTGTTTCCATGTTTCCCAAATCTAGAAGAGGATTAAACACCCTCTTATAGGGTGAAAGATTTCATGGCAACACTAAAATTAACAAACAAATATAATGGAGATGAAATATAATTTGAGACATAAAATAAGCCTTTTACAAAAATCTAGAATTGTATTCATTAAAAAAACAAGTGTTATTACAATAGTATCAAACATGGCCAACTTTATAGTCTGAAGAGATGAAGGAGAAAAAAGGTGAAATTCTAACTTTAATCTGATATCACTTTCAAAAAAAATTTAGTCAACCCTTAAATTACAAATGGTTTTTCCATTTATAGATGAGGATAGGATTCACCTTTAAATAGCATGAGATCCCCATCTTAGGCCATGATGGCCACTCATGGTAGTTACAACTATAATTCAAAATTTAAAAAAAACTACCCACAAAGTCATCAAAAATATATATTTGGGACCACTTAGCTGATACATAGTGGTGTCTATGAAGATCTAGCTCCTAACTATTTTGATCTTGAATATTTCACCTCAAATGTCACTTCTATGAGGTTTAAATCTCATTGTAGCTTAGCAAGTTTCATTGGGGGTTCCTTGAATATTGCCTCAACCTTGGTCACTAGTCTCTAGTACACCTAGAAGGGAGCCTCCATGGACACTTGGACCTTGGACACCTAGCTGATGCTTACTATGGACTTCATTATAATCTTAAGAACCACCCATGCCACTTCCTCATGACCTATTCAAAGTGACCCAGGTGAACTCCAAATTCTCCCTTGTCCATCAAGGTGACATCTAGGTAGAACAACATAGAGATATTTAACTCCTTAAAGTAGGCCAATATATTTTTCCTACCCTCTTCCAAGAGTCATATTATAGTTCAAGCTATAACAAACCATTCCTCCATAGACATATTCATGTTCCCAATGTATATTTTATACAACCCCAATCTAAGGTGGGCATTAATTTTAATTTTTAGAATATACCTTTGTTTATTATCACCAACAAATTCATATATTTTCCATCAATCTCTATGATATTCTCTATGTAATTTTGAGTTCATTGAATGAGAACATTAGTCTTTTCCATAGTATCCACCACTTTCCCTAGACTGAGAAGAGTACTAAGAGGGCATAATTAAATTGCCCAATTAACTTGGTGGGGAAGGATATCTTCACCTAGGCTTCTTGTATCTAAACCTAACTTTGTATATCCTTAATGATCTTCTCTAACATGTTGTGGGTTATCAAGATAAATTGAGAGTGGATCCTTAGCTACCTTTTCCTACCCAATGGAGGTCTTTACCTTAGTGAGGGAGAACAAATCTTATTGGGTCTTTCGTACCAATAGGGTCCCCTCTTAGATAAATTTTTTCATTAAGTTCCTCTTCATGTTTCCCATGGCTCAATTAAGGCTATACTATACATCTAGGTTACCTTGGACTATCATCTTCAATGCTTGAGACCCTGGGACCATTCCCTAGGTTCTAGGTGGTGTTGAAAGAGTGGTAGAGATGGTGGTGAAGGGAAAATGATGAGGTGGGCTGTAGATTGAGGAACTATAAGGGGTGAATGATAAAATCAATGAAGGATAAAGGGGAATGGGAGTGAAAGGAAGAAGGACAAAAGGGGAGGCCCATGGGAACACCTATGCCTACCACTACTTGTGGTCCATGCTCACCTAAGGGGAAATGACTCCTAGGAGAGGGGTGTTTAATATAGCATAGTAGATTGGTTTGTTAAATCCAAATCCTTAGGTTCCTAGGGTAATAGAGAGAAGGTTTTAGGGAGTAATTTATATATCTATTAATGACTGGTGTTGGGGGAACTATAGAGGTTAGTGGAGGAGGCTAGACTAGAGTAGAAGGCCTATGAATTAAATCTTTAGGGTGGTTCACCATCTACCTTTTCTTAGGTCTATTACCTAGGTCAGCTCTAAATATTATTGTATAAGGACTATCAAGTATTATAGGATCCATGGAGGATGACTATAGAGGTTATTGAACTATAAGAGGAGGTGTCAATATGATCAAACGGGGTGTCGAGATGGTTCCAGGCATTTGAGATACACTCTAACTATTGTAGTTATGGTTTTTGAAGGAGATGTGCTATAAAGTACCTAGATTTAAGGCATTCCTAATGGATGTGTCAGGGAAGTTCTAGGTTATGTAATGGATGGGGCAAAGGGAAGTAAATAAGTGAGGATGCTCAAGAGGACTAAGGCCAAGGGTACCTAGGTAAATAATAAAGGGGAATAATAGGAAAAAATGAATGTACCACCTGAGGAGATTTTATAAGGGGAGAAGAACTCAATGGTGTTATGAGAGGGAGTTAGAAGGCAAAGAGAGTAAGGGGGAGAACTTGAGAAGTAATAGTAGTGAGGGGTGGAACCTACACTAGTGCTTATTAGGATCCTTACTCTAGGATTGCCTCTAGAATATTGGTGACCTAAAACCTCAAGGTTTATGTGGATTAGGGTCAATTTTATAGTTTTTGAGCTATATGTGCCTAAGCTATCTAATGTTAAATTATGTAGGTATATATTGGTTGGGATTGGGATACCAGATCTACTAAAAGAGGTAGTGGTAGAGCCAAGTCATGAGTAATAGGCAAAGGTGGATTTGGGGCATGAAGATTAGGTGGAGGTGTAATTAGGGAATGAAGAGCAAGAACTACTTAAGGAGGTAGATTTAGATCCAAGCAATGAAAAATTGGAGCATGAGGAGGAGAAGGAAATGGAATACTCTACAAAATCCTCTTATAAATCTTGGGAGGAGTTAGGATGACATCCTATGTAGAGTGAGTAGGTTTTAGAGGGGGTAAAGATGTGCCCACATAGAACTTCTTTCCTTTATTATTCTTATGAGTTTCTATTTGGTTCAACACCTCCTATTCATTCAAAATATTTAAGGAGAGCTCATCATCATGTTTTGATTAGTGTATATATTTAATATTGAGGCATGTTGAGTACCTCACCAGATGAGCCTTGATCATGCCCTTGGGGTCCTAATGTCAGAGATCAGATCTACCTAAGGTAAGGGAATCCTACCCGGTCACCATTTTTTGGAGGGAAAGGAAGGACTTGTAAACATGGTGTGGTATAGAAATTAGCAATAGTGGGCATGCATTCTATTGGTGACCTATACAAAAACCAAACATACCTTCTACCAGTTGGTATGTGATATCCTACTTTGTTATGTGATCCAAGATGAAGTATGATAGATATAAAGGATACTTGAGTATTCCCATGACTTGAATCACAATGTCCTCTTGGTAGTACTAATAATCACTATGGCTAAAATGGAGTCCCTAATTTCTTATGGTAAATATGGCATTAGGGAATCATTGATCACATTGTACACCACCAGGTAAAACTTATCACAAATGTCCTAGATATAGTTCTAGTATTGGTGGCCATATAGTTTATAAAAGACTACATGTATGTTGAGCCCCACAAAATCCATGTAGGAAAATTTTATGGCTTTAAATTAAACATTATACATATCACATCTATGAGATAACTCATCATGTATAAATTTCCCCCTACTCAAGCATCTGTTATGGCATTAACAAACTTGAATTTGATCATCCCTCCCATATCTATAACTTTGGATACATTGAGGATAATATGGAGAAGGGGTACCCATAATTTTATATCATGTAGGTAGTTTAGGGCCCTGAATAATTGGTTCAATAAAATCATACGCACCCAAACCTCCTCCCATAAGGTATAGACTATGTATGAATTAATGTCATCCTTGATTACCCATAGAATCCATATTCTTAGCTCAATCCTATATGAACTTGTATATTTGGAAATTTTTAGTCCAAGTTTTAATCATTACAACATCATAGGAGAAGGTAAAATATAGGAAGGAGTAATACACCTTGTAGGCATTCCCAAAGATGTCAAAAATTTGGTGCTAATAGTTGGCCAACTAAACCCAATCATGAACTTTGTTATAGACTCAAATTATGGTGAAAAGTATTTTTCTAAACAATTCAACATAGGATAACATCTCTATTTAGTTATGACCCTATGAAGACCACATTTCTTGTAATCCTAAGTGGCATCCACAAACTTAGCATGTTCATCATTTTCAAATCTTGAGTTCTTGGTTACCTATTTGATAGTTTTGATCAAGCCATTATAATGCTTGAACTAGGTCAAGCCTTACAGGAATAAGGTATCCCTATACTCAATTTTATACTTGGGGTTTGATAAGGATGCAATAATTGAATCAAGATGGATGATAATAGACATGTATTGAGTGTAAGGGAAAACACATAGGTATGCAATGGGAATAAGAAATTAAAAAGTTTATTTGAGCTTGAGGGTATACAATGATAACTATTAGTGAGCATTCCTTAGGATATTTATAAAATCACAGTCTTCCCCATATATTAATGGTGTTTGGTAGCTCACTTTTTATGGATTTAAATTTGAGTTAATGGATGGATCTCCTCTCTTTATTTCCCAATATAGAGTAGAATTTAGATCTCATTATCCTCCACTACCAAATAGATTTATCAATGGTGATGTGACATTTTAAAACTATCCAATCAAGCCAAAATTTTTATTTATTTAATGCCTAGTGTGTGGTAGGCATGTGGCCATGTCTCCTCTAGGCCTTCTCAAAAAATCTTGCCTTATGACACTTGTCATCCACATATTGGTCCTCTTATTAGTGATTAGCACCTAAGCATAGCTTTTTACTTCATTATCATAAATTTAGGAGGGGGAGGTATCATCTAAGGACACATGAAATCCTATAATTAGTCCCTAAGATTCATATTTACTCCATTTTAACCATCTCAAGGCAATAGGTGGCCACTCACTCATATGATTGATTGTGATACATGACACATTCTAAGTGGGCTTGGCTCTCTCAATCTCTAACATCTCTAACATGTTTGGGGGATTGGGTGTTATAACAAATCATAATGTGGCATGTTTTATGTGGGCTAGGCTCTCTTGGGATATAACATCTCTAACAAGTTTGGGGGAATGGTTTCTTTGAGAAATCATAACATGGTGACCTCTGAGTTGGTTGGGTTATTTTGGGCTCTAACATCTCTGATAGGTATGGAAGACTATCCAAGCTAAAAACCCATGACATAGTGCCCTTTGAGTGGGTTGGGATCTCCTAGGATCTTACATATTTGATAGGTCTAAGGGACTAGCTGATATGATAACTCATGAAATGGTTCCTTTTGAGTGGGTTAATCTCTCTCAGGGTTTGACATATCTGGCAGATCTAGGAGACTGGATGATATAATAAATTATAACATGGTTCCCTTTGAGTGGGTTGGGCTTTCCTAGGATTTGACATATTTGATAGGTCAAGGGGAATGGTTGATTTGACAACTCATAATGTGTAACCCTTTGAGTGGGATATGCTCCTCTAGACTCTAACATCTCTAATAGGTTGAGGGGACTGGCCAATTTGATAACTCATGACATGGTGCCATCTAAGTGGGTTGGGATCTCTTAGTCTCTAACATCTTTGATAGGTCTGGGGGAGTGGTTGATATGATAATTATGATATTTAACATGTGTCCCTTTTTTATCAATTTATTTGTTCCTACAAAACCCACAAAAAAGACTAAGTAAAAATGAAAAGACTTTCAACCAATTAATAACTTTCCCACCCGCTATTGAGATTTTGATTTGTCATGAAGGACATCAAGTTTGTTACTCTAGGAAAGAAGTGAGACTCAAAAAAATTATTTTAACATTTGAAAGACAAGGTTATCACACTAAATACATAAAACAAAAAGCCTACTTTAGTCATAAAATAAACAAGGTTTGACATTATTTGGGGAAATTAGGGTGACACAAGATTCCAAGGATCTAGTTTTGGTGAAGCTAGTTATAATGAGAAAAGGATTTGAAAGCTTTAGTTTTGATAATTTTTAAAGGAGGGGTCCCCATTTCTACAAAAAAGGGGGTGTGTTGGCCACAAAAAAATGTTACTTCCATGGGAAAAGTGATGATAACCACTTAAGACCCAACTAGTTAATTTTTTCCCCTATACTAAACATAAATTATAAGATAGGTATTCATACATAGGAAAAAAAAGAAGAAATTAAAGTCATTTAATATCAAGGGTCAAACTAAAAATTCATCCTATAAATGGCCACGAGTGTGTGTACTAAGTTATTCTTAATTTTCCATTTAATTCTAGAATTTACTCGAGCAATAAAGGATGGATTGGGTATTAGGCTTTTTTAAGGGTGTTAACAAATTTATGGCTTGGAGGGAGATTCATTAGGAGTAACTCTACTACCAAATGGACATCCATATCCCAATAAATATACCTTTAGTCCTATACAAGGCCTTACTCCACTAATATTAAGGCCAAAAATCTTGCAATGGAGAATTACCATATGGCCCTTTCAAGGAAGACTTAGAATTTAGATTATCATGATTTTCTTGTCTTTTTCCAAGATTCCTTATGAAAAGATTCTTTTATTTTAGTCTCATTTATTTAAGGTTTGAGATCAATCTAAGGGTGAAAGGATGATGAGGAGCTTTGAATACTTATCTAGTCTTTGATTAGCTCAAACAATCTTGTATTTTCCTGAGATGTTACATTAAGTGCAACTTGGTGGCTCTATTAGGATGTGGATTATTCTAAAATCCACTTATTTTTCATAGATGATGAGCAATCCATATATCTCATTATATCTAATATGAATTGCTGATAAGTGTTACCTTTTGGTTATATATTTCATTACATTTAATAGTTAAGTTCTCATCTAAGTAAGAAATGAATGCAATTTTATTTTGTTCATATGTGATACATTATTGATTCTCTATTTTTTTTATTTGAGTCTATCTTGGATGAAATGAGCATAGTTTTGTACATAGAGATACATCCCTATGGCATGATCATTTTGAGAAGTTATAAACAGTTTTGACAATGCTTTTTGGAAATAGTTTTGAAGATTTGATGAAGAATACATCGAGATCTAAAGATCTACAACTCTAAAGATGCCCAGATAGATCCTACAGATCAAGATAGTAATTCCAAATATATCTATTGTATATATATATATATATATATATATATATATATATATATATATATATATATATATATATATATATATATATTCCTTTTTTAAATATCTTATTTTAGACATTAATATTCATAATAATGGTATAAAATGATTTAGATATAAATGTATTTATATTTTGTAAATATGGACATAATCTCTTTGAATATATATTAGTTATATTACATTTGTTATTGATT